>JACXGJ010000414.1:0-129257 GCA_016801105.1 Esox niger
GTGTGTGTGTGTGTGTGTGTGTGTGTGTGTGTGTGTGTGTGTGTGTGTGTGTGTGTGTGTGTGTGTGTGTGTGTGTGTGTGTGTGTGTGTGTGTGTGTGTGTGTGTGTGTGTGTGGGGATCTCGGTCCGCTGTGTTTCTTCCTTCCCTTGCACTGAGCCCCTGAGGCAGTGTAGACTGCAGCCATGCAGAAACACCCGTGCATGTTTCCAAGGATACACCCACCACAAGCCTACCCACGGCGCAAAGGCTAATTCACAGCACATGCGCCCGTCTGGGCCTCCCCTTCCCTCCCCCACTGCTGAAGGTGACTTTTCCACACTGTTTAACCACAGAGTTGGATGCTGTGCACACGTTTTCACATTAACTTTAGCACCTATAACGTGTTGCTATATAACTAATTTAACCTGACTAGTGCCTAATTTCATTGGCGGGCAGTTCGTTTTAGTGGACTGTAGGATTGTAAAGGGTGATGTTGTTTGCACCTTGGACCAGCAGGTGGCAGTACTCGACTTTCACTCAACTTACCCCAAGTAGTTATTCAGGGGTGTACTAAGAGCATATTGATAGATAGCCCAACTCCAGTTAACCTCTGGCTGTGCAGAGACGTGCTCTATATTAGGGCACAGAAAAAGGCCTTATGCCTCACTAGAAAATGGAATGTGTATTTATTGATCAAGTAACGGATTTCAAGACTGAAGGGCTGTCCAATCAGAACTGTTTTGGCTTCATTCCACAGTCTACATATGCGTTTGTTTATTTTTTTTCCATGCATTTCAAGACCAGTGTACAACCCAGTAACCCGAATAAGTTAAGTGTGATGGCATTTGGCACTACTGTGTTCCCCTTGAGATCAACAAGAAACCATTTTCTTTTTCCTGGGATTTCTCTCCCATGTGCAGCCAATAGGGAATGCCCCAGGAGAACCATAGCTTTAGCTTGCTTTCTGAACATGCATCTCACATCATGTACTAGACAATGACAAGGGTGCTGGTACCTCTACCTCGGGCTGCTGGTGGGCATTCTACACGTCTCTGGCTGTCAGCTCACTGAGCACAGGGGGACAGGAGAACACAGGAATAGACATATAGAGGACTCCTCCTGTCCCTTACAGTGGCTTCAGCGCTGAAGTCTTTCACGGGCAGTGACTTTATCTGCACTGACAGAAATGTACAGAAGTGCCAGGCCGCATCCACCCCGCTGCTGTCAGGTGTCTCCCCTGCTAACACTCTACCTTGCTCCCACTGACCACACAGTCTCCAGGTACCTCTGACTGCTCCCTCCACGCACACCTATACAAAGAGAAACGCATACCTTGACCTGGATTCAACTTCCACTTACAGTGTTGGAGCTTTTTACCAAGGATACCTCAAGGCATGATATGGTTATGAGTGTGTTAGTGTTATTTTCACATTTGGGAAAACGCGAGTTGGTATTACCTTGAAAACACATAGAATCAGAGTATCACAAACAGGTTTTGCTGTTGTTAGTAATTACATCTGCTTACTGTATATTACAAACATCTTATAGCTACTGTCTACTTCAAAAATAAATCATACGTGTCAATCACTGGCAAGTAATGAAATACACTGGTGCTTCTGTCGTCCACCCAACCCCCAGACATACAATGAGCAGGTGTTAATATTTTATAGTACGCTGGTGAAAATAGTTGAGAGAAAGGTGTTAAAAGAAGATATATTGATCTTAAGGAACGTGACCGCGGTCAGTGTGATGTGAGGTCAAGGTTGAACCGCGTGTCTATAAATACTCTACATTATTATTTATTAATCATACTAATGATCTGGGGACACGGGCAAGATCCTGGCATGATGTCTGACATGAGAATGTCAAGATGATGACAAGTAAGGAGACAAAGCGTAATTGCAATTGACAGTGCAATCTCTCCAGTCAAAGCAGCACTGATCTTCCCCCTAATATTCACCTATAATATTTTTAAAGGTTACACATTTCCCTTTTCTGTTTTAGTTTTTTTAATGTAAATAGTTATGTTAAATGTATTATAGAATACTGTTAATCTTTCGATGGGAAGGTATGTGTTTCTATCAATGACTCAGTCAATTTCATGACACAACAATGAAACATTGAAAAATAATGACACTCATAGCTTCAATAGCTGGTGTTGCTCCCTTGAAATAACATCAATAAGGTTTCTTGGAACTTTCATTTAGTCTCTTCCATCGTCTGGCAGGAATGTTTGCCCACTCTTCTTTATTGTACTGCTTCAACTATATCATGTCCAAGGGCTTTCTGGCATAAATGGCTCACTTTAAATCCTCCCACAGCATTTCAATACGATTATGATCTGGGATTTGACATTCCATAAACCTCCAATTCTTTTTGAGACATTCTTTTAGCTTTTCTTGTGTGTTTTGAGTCATTGTTCTGTTGCATATTTCATGTTTGATTCAGCTTCAGCTTTTTGACAGTTGGCCTGACATTCTTAGGAATTCTTGGGTACAATATGGAATTTGTGGTAGACTTAATTGTGGCAAGCTGGACAGCCCCAAAGGCAGCAGAATAAGTATTTAACTGTAATGCCACAATCTCAAGGGCCAGAGCCTATTGTTCTAGGGGTTTTGGTCTTTACCCAGGTGTTGTGGCAAATGTCAGTCATGTTTTGACATGTTTTGAGTTTCCTTCTTGACCTCATGTAGTAGGTGAAGTTTTGAGCATCGTCCTTCTGACAGTTCTCTTTGATATTGATGGTGAAAGATGCAAGTACGTCCTTAAATGTTACCCTGGGGTTCTTACAGACTTCTATGAGCATGTTTTGGTAAGTTCTTGGGCAGAATTTGGTGAGACGACCTTGTCCTATGTAGATTGCAAATGGTTTGTATTCTCTATTTGTAAATGAGCAGCAGAGCAATGAAATGTACTTCGAGTTGCAATTGGAAATGGCCTTATAACCACTGACTCATGAGCATAAATGATCTTCTAAGTGCCTTGGATAGAACTTTGCATTGTGGAAGGATGTGTCATCGTATTCCCATTAAGTTAAGACCAAACAAGACTAGGGTTTTAACTGTTTTATTTAGATGCAAATATGGGCCAGAGATATTTTGTTTGTAGTGCAAATGGATGAAAATGTCAAAATGGCACACCAATTACTGAGGTAATATGGGACACTTTCCTGACCAAAACTTCCCACAGCTACTCAGATCTAATGACAACATTGCCTAAAGGTTGGAATTGTGGCGAAAGCACCTTGATTTGGTTGTGATCCTTCTTGTTGGTGGAAAGACCGTTTCAACTCTCAACATCCAACACCAACTGAGAGAAAGGGGACGGTATAATATGTTGCCAACAGCTGAGAGATACATAAAGCCTGACTGCAATTTGCTAAAACGCACTAGAACATGTCATAATCTCTGACAGATAAAGCTTTTTTGGGTGAAGTTTTCACCAAAAAAAATGTGTTCATGGTCTGAACTATATTCAGGAAGCCTTTACATGGGTACAGCAAACTCAACAAGTATCCTTAATCTTAATCCTAAATCACATTTTTTGCTCCAAAATAACATGGACTCATATACTTTTATTTCAATGAAATCAATTGTCAAACCCAAAATGTTATAGACTAGTAATTTTGTCTGCTAAACATTAGATGTCTTTTGAAACCCAAAGAGTTGGTGAAGAAGCTAAAGAAGAAAATGTCTCTTTTTAAAATCATGCCTTTCGTGTCAGCATAGAAAATGTATTGTGCTAGACTGCATTTTTTAATGGACATTTTTGTTCTATCCATCCTTCCTTACCCAAAGATGGATCAGGCTACTCAAAAAAATAAATCTAGAAACCTTCCAAGAAATCGTCTTTCCTTCTTGTTTCTTGGAATGCGTTCAAGTTTTAGCCATCACTTGAGGGAACGAAGCCTGCGCCAAATTATGGTCAGTCTCAGGGGCTCAGTGCCTCGACCTGGCTGATGCTGCCACTGAAACCACTCTACTTCGTGTTTTTATGGACAAGCGTCACTGCGACTGTGTTTCAAGTAGGCCGACTAATGAGGGCTTTAACCATCTCCATATGGATGTGCCCTAGCGACTAGACGAGACAGAGTATGGGGCAGGAACAGTGGCAGAAGCATGTGTGCTGCTGACTGGGCCATAGTCTGACTTTGCACCCCATACACAAGTAGTTTATTCACTTCAGGCAAGAAAGTTAAACCAAGGGCAAGCCCTAGTAGTGTTATTATATCCTGCAGTCTTATAGTAGAGTGTCCTGTTTAGAAATATTGAAAATCAATATTAATAGTCAGTATAATTATTGATCCTGTTACTAATATTAATGATCATTAAAAGTTTATTGTGCCATTGGATACACAAGATATTAAAGCATAATTACCAGCTTTCTTTATGTTCTGTGTCAACGATAAACAATTATCTGGGTTGGCTATCCTGCATGTCCTTTGACGTCAGTGCAAACAAGTCATTAATGAGTCTAATTTCTACATCTGTTTACCGTCTGAGGTCAAACCATTTCTCTCAAGGGTGCAACTGCAATGCTCCAACCAATAATCTCCACTCCACTTTCAGTTACTTTACAAGACTAATCTTAGCCCTCCATTCAAGACCACCCTACTTCTTAAGCAATAGGGGTCTAACGCCTGTCAGGGCACTGCTTGTATGTGAACTGATAGCAGAACTGATGGAGCTCTTTGGATTTTCTATATCATGTGTTGGAGGTTAGGGCAGCCTGGGAAGAGGTGAGGATGCCAATGCCGACTGTTGGTCCTTGTGATTCTGATTAGCATGTTGTTTCAGTATTGATTGTGAGCGGATAGTGATCCCCCTTGTGTCCTTTCAAATCAAAATGCTTTGCTGAGTTTCATCAGTTGCCAGTTCATCCTCCACAGGTTCTCTCCCTTTTTGTCTTTTTGTGTGCTTCTTAATACCTCTCCTTTCATCGGTCCTTTATGATGTCTGTCTCTCTGTATGCAAAAAGGTTTGTGTTTATTGGATCCATCCTGCATTTGTACCCGTGGGTGAATAAAGGAAAGTACGTTGGCCATGATGTGAGGTTGTAGAGTGAGTGTGTTTCTACGCTTCAACTGACAGTTTTAATTTATTTCTGCAGAGTTGCGGTTAACAAAACGGACACTATTTTTGATTAATCAGTTTCGAGAACTGTTTGAGTAATGAATGAAGTGCCCGTTGAACGAACATATTGCAATCTAATAATGAAAGATCATAATGTTACAATTATTTCACATGTAACAATATGTCGAAGCAAGTATCGGGATGTGCGTGTTGGAGGCTATAATATATAAGTGAAACCTAAAGAGAAAATATCAACATCAGCAAAAAAATTATAGCAGCATCAGGTATAAGAATAATCTAGTAAGCAGAGGACAATAGAACCCATTTTTTGTTTATAAAAGCAGTTCCGCCTAAATTGAGTTAGTTTCCGCTTAGTCACTCGCTATGGTTTCTTTTTAACCTTTAGGATGAGTTGCTGCAATTCGCTGCCAGAAACCTGTTCAATTTGAAGGTCTTCTTTTAATGTGAGCAGGAAATGGGAGAAAGGTAATTTGATTGGAGTTTAGATGGCAGGGATTCTTTCTGTGGCAGCCAAGGTGGGAGGGAAAGAGACAATGCTGTCCCTGTCACTCTGAGGCTGGAGTCTATGACTCATAATTGATGTAGTGCTTGGATATGGTAAGATAAGAAAAGGACTGGAAAAGTTTGCTGAAACATAATTGGTATTTTGTATAATATCTATTTAGAGGAAATTAATTTGGCTGCATTGGGGATCCCTAGGTACTTTAAGGGTATAAAGACTGTGATATAGGGCTGTATAGTAACATACCAGTTCAATGAAAGAGTTTAGCAAGGCAAGCCATTTGCAAATTGGCCTTCACAACAGTACCTCTATAGGTTCAAAGGTGTGCCAGACATTTTAATTATTTCAACAGCCAGAATGACAGACGCAGAAGGTGGCAGTGGTGCAAAAGGTCCTGGGTTGTGATGAATAAAAATGCTAGAGTTTGCATTTCCTTTTTACGCCTGTACTACTCTCAATTCTAAGATTCTTGGATTAAGGAGATAAGTAATTTGTAGCTGACAAAATAACTGCTCCACGTCAGTCCTAACAGCGAACCCTAAACACTTCAGCAAAATGTGCATTGTGTTAATTACGGTGCATTATCACCACCCTGTGAAGTTCACCATAGCATATATCATATATTATGAATGTGTTGTGTCTTAAGCTGCTTGTTATATCAGATTGGTGTGAGAACCCATGGAACATGATCATTCTTTGTCTCCCATGTTTAATTTTCTTGCATAATTCATTTTCAATACGCAAAAGCAGCCCCCCCCGTCAAACATACAAATTATTCTTATCTAACATTTTCAATTATTTGATTTTACTATGACTCAATAAAATATATTTTATAAAACCATGTTTACATCAACATTTGTCACCACAGAATTTTCTTCCACAGATAACCCAGCCGAAGCACAGTGGCAAGAAAAACCTCCATGTTACTGTAGGGTTGGAACATAGGAAGTAACCTAAGAGGAGCCGGATTCTGAGTTGTGGCCAGTCTTCTTCTGGCCAGGCCGAGTGGAGGTTATAAGCATACATAACCTAAGATCACAATGTTCATCAATACTCAGTGCCTTGCAAAAGTTGTCAAACCCCTCACTGAATCTGTCACGTAACTAAATTACAAATGGTACACTGGCTATTCATTCTGTTTGTTTTGGTTACAATTGTTTGGTTACACTAGTTTCTGCCTGCTGACTTCTGCTGTCACAGCCCACCTGGTCGTCCCTGACTCCCTGTCCCAGTCCACCTGTTTGTGCAGCTGATCAGACTCTGGACACAGACAGAAAAGGACTGGCCACCCTTAAGAGTCTAGCTTGTCTCTAGGTTTCTTTTGAGGTTCAGGCCAAACTATGGAGATTTGCTAGCCACTGTGTGTCAATTTCAGTTTTTTTCCTTACTCTTTGGGGCTTTAGCCTGAGTATCTGTACGATTACCATTGTCTCAACTGCTGATGTAAAAGGGGCTTTATAAAATACATTTGATTAACCCTCTGCACTAACCTTAAAGTAATTGTTTCATTTCAAATCCAATCCAGTATCATAGATTTTAAATGTTAGAACACCATTTCAATTCCCATCAATGTGTAGTCAGGAACATTGAATGACAATCGTGATGACAACATTATATTAAACCATTACAGTACAGTGGGAAGAAATTCGGATCTTTTCACTAAAGTATATTGACAAGATGGAAGCCACGTCTCACTGGATACTCAGTAAAAAGCACATGGTAGCCTTCTCAGAGTTAGCCAATAGCTAGCTACAGTAAAGGGCTCTCAGAGCCATTTACAGAGGGTGGTTTTGACTGGCCACTGCAAAAAATCCAACTCTGAAGATCTGTCAGTGACCATCGGGATCCTGAAAAAGGCTCTTGTTCAGTTTAGCCATGGTGGCCTGCTCTTGGAAGATTCCTGATCATTACAAACATCTTCCATTTAACAGTGAGGGAACCCACTCTCAGAGACTTTCAATACTGCAGAATATTTGGGTATTCTTCCTCAGTTCTGTGACTAGACACAATCCCGGAGCTCTACAGACAACACTTTCAACCTCATGGCTTGGTTTTTGTTCTGAGATGTATTGACAACTGAGGGATGTTATTTAGACATGTGTGTGTGCTTTTCCAAATGGAATTTACCACAGGTGGACCCCAGTGAAGCTGTAGAAATATCACTGGGATGATCAATGGAAACAATATGCAGTTGATCTCAATTCTGAGTGTCTAGATAGTTAAGTAAATGCAATACTACAATTTTTGTCAAACATCTGGAAAAAATGTTTTTGCTTTGTCATTATGAGGAATTTCAGGTACTGACAAGGAATAAGGCTGTAATGTGGAAGAAAGTGGTAAAAGTGAAGAGGTAATAATACTTTCATGAATGCACTTTATATGTAAATAACATGGACAATAGACATAAAGAATTTGAGCTTGGGAAATTCCCCTTTTTACATATTTTTGTAGAATAAGGGCATAAATGTAGGTGATGCAACTGAGTGTTCTAACTAGATGTACACACATTATTTTACAGGGACATAAAAAGCACTCTATTTTTGAAGCCACCCAAGACAGTTGAGAACAAAGAGTTCTCAAATGATGGAGTCAGTGAAACAAAAATGGGGGGTTCCTCGGAGCAAGAGCATCTCCCTGGCTACACTTTTCAGGTCTGGACAGGGACAATCAGCAGACCTCTGCTCACAGAACTGAGTGGGCTGTCTTAGTTCCTGTAAGGTCTCTGGTCAGGACATGTGATGGGCAGCAGATATTTTGTTAGTTAGTTGAAATGGCTTACTGGAATAGAGGTTAAGCATGAATAACTGGCAGCTGTTACAAGCCTTAGAACATTAGATTACTTTGGGTCGAATGAAATGGTTCATTGGGGTCAACCTTTTTAAATATATTGTATAGTTCGTGGCACATGTACACAATTTCTTGCAACCCAGAAATGTTTTCTGGATATTTTCATGTGGTGTGATTTTCATAGAAACATGGATAGCCATTGGTATAATTTGTAGGTTGCAAAGGATTATATTCTTAAAGGCTTTAACGACATTCCACATCATTCTATGTTAGTAGGGTCCATATTTCTACAAGGTCCCAGCACCATCCTGCTTTCCCATTGTGATTTCCTGTTTCAAAAGATATTCTCATTTCACTTTTAACTATACAACTGATCTAACATTACCCAAATGTACATGTAATGGAATGATATCCTCACCACTTCATTCCCTAGTGGTGTCATGGTGATGTATATTTTAGTCCTTCGGATCATCCTCAAAAATAGAGGAGAGAGCATTTAGGTTTGCACTTCATCACAGTGGCAGATTAAGTCCAGTGCATTAATGGATTATCTTGGACTGTTTTTTCCTGTTTGACTTCAGACCATTCATAGGCTTGGATTACAAGTATTTTCTCCATGCATTACTGGTAGAGGGTGGAGATGGGGATCGGGCGGTTGGGGATATACTGTAGGCAGCATATGCACGCACGCGCGCACGCATACTTTTACTGCTGGAGAAAAGATCATCACTGCACTTCACGCACGTGCATTCCACTTACCGTGCTTCCTCTCTCCAAGCTGTCATTTCCCTCCCAGATTGTTCTGCTTCATGCAAGAATTAAGCTGCAATCTAGCCATAACAAGTGTTGCCAGAGAAAAGCCTAAATGCCATTTCATGCGTTGAAAGTTGAGCAGTAATGCTAATCCTAACTGCATCAGTTAGCCATCTTTCATCATTGTGACATCTCATGGATGTTACAGTACATAAGAAGGTACAGTACAGCATGTAGACCAATTCTCATTGTATACATAAATGTGTCATTACAATACTTTTGCTAATACTTTTTCAAGAGAAAATATATTAGTATAATAATACAATTGTTATTATAGTGAATCAGCATTGCTATATGTTGAGTAATGCTCATTACTCTCACAATATGTAGTAGATACTGGAAAGCATCTAATTTTCCATAACAATGGCAAGATCTGGAATAGCAGTGGTTTCCCTATGGCTCAATTTTCAAACCCTGACCCACCATTGACCTAACTGTCAATCCATAATAATAGGGATACCGCATGCCAGGATTGATCGTCTCTGTTCCTGGAAGACTTAATAAACGACATGTGGGGGTCATGAAGAAGACATGATGAATGGCACCCAGGTGATGCAATTTAGTTTCAGCAAGCTGACCACCAGTCAATGCAAATTGGACATCATTACCCACAGAGTGGGGAGGCTTTGTCAGTAGGGATATCTTGCTCATTGCGCTCTTGTGACTCCTTCAGGTGATTGGCACCTGCAATCTGACAGTGGTTCTCAGGTGAGTGAGCTTGGCCTCACATGCATTGACCCGTGTGACTTCCTGGTTGGAATATTAGTGTGGGGAAAACAGAGGATAGCTTGGCTCGGAGACCTATGAGAATACCTTGCCCATAGATTCCACCAAATCTTAGAGTTGCTGCAATGAGACTGAAAAGTAAAGACAAATGGGTAAAGAGAGAAGAAATAGGGGAAAATATATATCTTTTTTTATTGTGGCACGTGGGCATGATGTCACACAATATCACAGGTCATTGGTTAATAATGTATCATATCATCCCTGTAGGCATTAGAGGCAATCAAAGGCAATGGACAAAATTTGAAGATTTTACTGTGAATGATGGAGCATTAGGATTTCTTTGGTTGCAGGATACATTGAAAATGAGAGCAACGAACATACCTACATGCACACTGCACCTGTTTTCTCCAGTTGGTACGTAGTGTACCAGTGTGAGAGGAATTGAGGTCACACAAAGTTTTAAATCTCCTGACCCAGACAAAAGCAGAAACAGCACTCACACATCTCTAGCTAACTATGGTCTGACTGGGACAGGAATTCGGCCTTGGCATTTTCTCCAACCCAGCCCATATCACTGCATTTGCTGCCAACTCACCTCCCCACCCTGCTTCCATCCGCCAACCACCCTCCCGGCTGGCCACCAACCATACACACATTTGTAGACTACTGTAGGCCTCGTTCTATCCTCTTACTATTGAATAGCTTGTGGACCTTTGCTTGCATCCTGTGCTATACATCAAAGCAATATACAGTATTGATTTTAAAACAGTTGCTATTGAGACTGATATTTACAGATGAGGCCATCCTCTCTTCAGCATGGGTAAGAGGACAAAGCTCTCAAGGATGTTTTTATTATATGATCAGAATATATTTTTGGCACAATAGAAAATTAGATTAATATGTATAGTTGATATTTACAGTTGATGGTATCATATCTTTGACAAGGACAAGAGGACAAAAGTCCCATTTTTATGTTGTATGATCAGAGTACATGTTTGGCTCAATATTAAGAGAGCAGAGAGGCTCTTGCTCATTATATCAGCAGGCCACAGCAAAACAGGGATGTGGCTGGGCACAAACGTTTATTATAGGAATCATGAGGTTAATGCCCTGTACTGTTTCATTAAATCATGGATTTTGAGTGAGGGTTCACTGTAACATGCATTATTTCTACAAAGGCACCCTTTCCATTCTTGAATGCTGTCTCCTTGATGACAGAATTTGAGCAAAATTCATGGGTCAATTTCTACCAGCCAAATGAAGAAAAATCAAGCCCGTCTGGCATTCGCCAGTATTGTCAGATGGCCAATCCACCCATGACAAACTGGTGGTGCTGTTGATAGAATTGCAGTGCAATGTAACTGCCAATGTTATGGGACTTGCCTGTGAGCTAGACTGTCTTGCAGGCAAACAGCCAGACCAACAAGACTGTATTTATAAGGTCAATAGTGGTCAATAGGAAGCCAGACCATAGAAAAAGGGTGTATCTACTGTACTGAGTGTTGGAAATAGAAAACATTATCTGTATTCTTTGGCTCAGACGTTTCTACTTAACACTGTGATCTTTCAGCATGTCATTTCCCCTTCCTAAGGCACATGGAGAATATGTGGCTGCATTGCCACTACAAAGTCCCAACAATGTAGGAAGAGTGAAGCAAATATTCAATGTTTGTACCCTCTTACTTTATGGTAGGTGGCAATTCTCAGCTAAGTATACATTTACAACAAACAACCCGTATGGGGACAAAAGGGTAAACATTGACATTCCTGACTGTCTCTTGGGAAAGTCATGAAAGAGTGTTGTAAAACATTGCATTTCTGTCAATTTAGCTGGAAAATATATTTAAGACTAAGGGTGCAGTTTTACTGGTGGGAGACTGAACAAAATGCAATTTCTACAGATTTATTTTTGTTAAAATCCGGTGCACATTGTTTTGCCAAAAAGCTTTAGGATTACTAAAAATGATATAAGATAGAAAAATGAAAGTTGTGTTTTTGAATTGCATTGCTTGAATGCCAAAGCCGAAGTCAGCCCCCTAAAATGACATTTTCTAACCCTGTATAATTGCACAATGTTGACTGAAGACTAGGTAAGAAGTATTGAGAAATTATATTGGACTTTGCTTACATGTATTTTAAATAGGAAAAATATTGATATGTGACTCAACCAGAACAAAGTAATTGCTGAATGGACTATAATTTACCAGTCAGAGTCCTCTGTTTTGCCTCAGAATCAGTGAAAGTTTAGAAAACATGCTCGATTTTTTTTATTGTAGCCACTAGAGGGATACACATACTGTACGCTTTCCAAACTCACAAAATACTGTCCCATCACTGGGTGCCATTGAGGAATGGGATTGCCGCCAATGAGTACCTGTGACTTCCCACTTCTGCAAGAAAAAAAAACAGGAACATTTGAAACATGAGTTTCTCACTACCAAAAACACTTACTGAGAAATTGCTCTTAAAGCAGACGCCCAATACTAGCTCTCTCCAAGTATATGCGCTTCAGGCAAATCAATGTGGTTCGCGATGCACTTTTACAGCTCTCACTCGCTTTAAAAATGTATATTTTTTTCGTGCATTTTTACTTTTGAAAATTAAAAAGCAAGAGCATTTTTTTATGTTTTAATAGCCTGAAATAATGTCAGGTTTGTTTATTTTAACTTTTATGGAATTTTAATATGTATACTTTTTTGTGACAACAAATTGCTGTGAACGCTTTCTGACGGACCATTGTGCGTTTCTCCGAGTTCCTTAACTCATACAATCCAAGGAAGGATGGGGGCATCAAGCGGATCCCCCTCTCTGATTGATGCTTATTAGTCATCCCTTTGGCTTAATGAGACCCACTAAAAAAGGCACCGTGGAACACATGCATGAATCAAATATTCCTGTGTCCATTGAATCTCTCCAGAAGAGTCTTACTTTTGCTTACACGGGGAAGGAAAGGGGGTCGTGGCTTAAAATTATAAGGGGGATATTACTATATGCTTCATGGGTTTATATAGACTGAATCTACGGTTTGACAGGCGGCTATAAAGGAAAACAATACAGATAGAGAAACTCCGGAAGATTTTGAAGAGAATTCTGGACCTACGCATGTGATACGTATCCAATTGATTTATATTTCTTGCACTTTTTAAAAGATTGTATCACATCTTCAACTGAAAATGAAACTTTTGACTTTTTCCTGGCTGCCTTGCCTGGTGATACTCATCGTATGTTTTGGATCAGAGTGCGGGACTGTCCGGAGAAAGGGAAGATCCAAAAGGGACTTGGTGCGTATCAGGGAGGCGCGAGCCACCTTCCCAGGGGCTTGTGCCACACGCCTGCCCCGGGGCAAACGCTCCTTGCCCGGCTTGGAACGACGGGTGCCTCGGCAGCGCCGGCGTTCCTCCCAGGCGGACCAGAGCTCTCCAGGTGGGGGGAAAGCTGTTTATTTTACCGGCAGAGGAGACCAACTTCGGCTTAAGCCGGGTGTGGAAATACCGAGAGGAAATTTTACTCTGGAGATGTGGATCAAACCAGAGGGAGGTCAACGATCGCCTACGGTGATTGCAGGTAGCTTTCAAAACAGTCTCAGTAAAAAAAATTATAATGGACGATGGAAGAATCATTTTACTAGTCACCGTATTTTAAAGTTTATAATGAAACGTGTATATTTTATAACCTCTCAAAAATGAATAGAAAAAGTTTAGCCTATACAATTAGTAAAGCATATAATGTCATAACCCACATTTAGCAGTATTGCTTATGTAATTTATATATAGTCACGCACGGTTGTCACAGTTACAACATGCAGTTGTGAGTTGAGAGTCAGTTAATCTCAGTAGCCTACTCAAATAAATGATGTAATGGCTTGAAAAGTGCATTATCAGAGATTTTCGGTAGACGTACACATTGCCTGTACGCTACTTGGAAATTATAATTCAGATTAGATTTTCTGTCACAGCTGAAATTAATAGACACCACCTCTTTGTAATTAATGCATTTTATAGGAATATGAATATTAAATATTTTTTGTGTCTTTATTTCAGTTTTAATTCGGAAAATCACTCAAATATTCTCTGAAATAACAATTGTACATAACATATCTCAAGGTTGTTCGATATTGGCATTTGTACGCTACTGCATCACTTGATTGACAGATGATGTCATCGTGCGTAGAACTTGTATTTCTAACGAGGAGTCTGGCTATTTTAAACTATGATGTAATGCTAGAGACGTTAAATCCTTGGGCACGTCACAGCAAGCATAAGGGGAGAGCGAGAGATCCATTTTTATTATTTGGACAGCAGCCAAAATCGACACTTCTGGATTGGTTGATGAGGCTTCTAGACTGGAATATAACTGCTGAGGTTTTCCCTATTTCATGGAGCAGCGCACATGAGCCTCGGACGCAGATATACGCGCCTAGCAATGGTGACTAACGATAGTGACTAACGTTGATACAAATAAAACCATCTAAATGATTGTGGGTCTAGCTGTACCATCTAGATATTTAAATAGCTATTTGTATCATTGTAAAGTGATGGGAGGGATAGGAACCAATTTCTCCCCTGCACAACGTACCTTGTGAATGTTGCTTCAGTAGTCTCGGATAACCCATACCTTTGAGTTATGTAAACTAGACAACAGCTAAAGGTTATATTACATTGCCAGCAAATGTTTATAGAGAATGTAGTCTATAAGAGCAAATACTGAACACACTTGCAGACACAGGTTGTCTAACCTTTTTATGTAATTCACTGCCATGTCTTTATTATATTTATTTCCAATATATTTATTGCTAATATATTTCTGTCTGTCTGCTTCTGAAATTGATTGGCATGAGATTCGATCCCATGAGCTGCCAACAGAGAGCGTAGCAAACACAACTGATTGCCTTTCTGCAGCTACATACCACTGTAGCCACTGAGCTACCCCGTGTGAGCCACTTAGCTATGATAAGAGTGTTCAGAAGTGGCACATTGAAGGCATCTCATCACACCTATACTCCAGGCTACTGTACAATCCCTGTGTGCAGGGACAGATTGAGTCTAAAAAAGGTTGTGTGTCTCTTTAGCCACACAAGCCCACATCGCAGCACCCGCTCAACCGCAACCCTCCACCACCCGACCCCCAATGCGCACACACACTATTTACACTCAAGTAATAGTGCCAATAGTTATTCTACGACATAGACACAAAGCCCAAACCCAGGTGCACTCTGAGACGAAGACTGAGATATTAGACCATTAAGAGATTACAACGGGAGACAAACACTAACTAATATAAGTTTTCATATTTTATTTAACACCAAATCTATCCAACATGAGACCAGTAGACAACTTGTGCATTCTGTTCCAAGTGTTCCATTGGCCTACTTTTCTAATACTTTTTCATCTTGGTTCACCTGTAACATAGGTAGAGGTGCAACATGTCAATAGTACGTTTTAATGTTTCTATATACTGATATAACAGGTTTTTCTGGCCCTTCCCTTTTATGAAGAACAGCCCAAACCACAGTCATAGATTTAGTTCTGAAAGCCCAATTGTTACTGTGCCTCCAGACATATCTCATCTAATCATAATTATAACCATGTATTCGATTTGGGGGCATGCTTCTTTGAATCAATTAATGCTACAACGCTATGTGTCTTATGCTCATGCATAAAAAATGTGTCACTTCCTGCTAGTAAATAAATACCACGGCTCTGTGGATCTACCGCCTTTGTTCTTATTAATGAAAACCGACAGGTATTTTGCTCACACAGCCCACATGATGGTTTAATCACTTGTGATAATCTTTCACTTAATTTCTCACATTCTAGTTATTTTAGCTAGACATTTTTCCGTGAGTGAAAAAGTAGGCAAGAAAAATAGCTAGTTATGCTAACTAGGAAAATATGCTTTTCTCACCTGGGGTTAGGTGTCAGTTTTTGTTTAATTTTCTCACTGCGTTGTCGCTGATTATCTCACTTCTCAAAGAAATAAAGAATTCTAATTAAGCCGAACCCCAAGTTTGGGGACCACTGTCCGAGCCATTCTCTGTGCTTTCTTCTTCTGTTGCTTGAGATCTGCCACTAATCTTTGTTTCATTAGCTCTGCCTTACTATTAGCCCAATCTATGTACATACAGCAAAGCTAGGTTTATGTAGACAGGCTCCCTTTTGGTTACATTTTCTTTAATCTTGCTGGCAAATTAAAACAGAGACACAGCGTGTTAGTGCAGTACAATTCTGTGCCAGCAACTAAGCTAAACACCTGACTGATTGACTGTCTCTAAACAAAAATATAAACACACACTAACAATTTTCAGTCCCTTTATGGATATCAGTCTGTTGAAATTAACTGAGTTTGTTTCTAGACTCATGCAGGCTTTTGGACTTTTGGCAACCAGGTTGATTGGTCAATAGTATAACAGCCTTTTCTGTATAACTGTCATTATGGAACAAATTAATAAAATACAAAAATATTGGAACATCAAAAGACCCGGCTGTAGACCAAAAATATTGGAAGCCCCAAGAGCCCAGTCCTACTCTACCGCTTAATAGACTGACTGAAACTAAGAAGCATTTTAAATAAAATACAAAGTCAATAGACACCTTTTATTTGTCGCATATGTATTATTGGGAATGTAAACAGTAATTTAATGTTGCAATATATTTTTCCATTGCTATTCTTTAGAGATATATTGCTATACAGGTGAGTGTCAAATTAAAGGACTCCCACAACATGAAGTGTCTCAGTAAGGTGTTGGGACAGAACAAGCTGCCAGAACAACTTTAATGCGCCTTGGCATAGATCCTATGAGTTTCTGGAATTCTACTGGAAGGATGGAACACCATTCTTCCAAAAGACATTCCCTAATTTGGTGCTTTGATGATGGTGGTGGAGAGCACTGTCTTACACGTCAATCCAAAATCTCCCACAGGTGTTCAATAGGGTTGAGATCTGGTGCGAAGGCCATAGCATGTGATTCGCATCATTTTCTTACTCATCAAACCATTAAGTGACCCCTTGTACTATAATAAAAAATCCCTCGTAACTTAATTAGTTTAATCGGACTGAACTACTTTATATGAAGTGATAAAGTGTGACTAGAGCTAACTATTTTACAGTCTTCTCAAACCTTTCCAGTGTTTATGGTCATCATATTTTTTGACTCTGAAGGAAAAGTAGCCTTACTATCTGTCAGATCTGGTCCCACACCTTTTGACACGCAGTTAACTTTGAACATGAATTTGAGCAACCTCAGCTCAGACAAACAAATAGGGTCAAGTCAGGCTAGTTGGAGACCTAAATATACAGCCCTATTTCCCCAAAAAGTCAAAAAGTTGTAACGTTGCGTAAAATGTAAATACAAACAGAATATTACAAAGAAAACATATCAAATGTTGAAACTGAGAATTTTTTAGGTTTTTGGAGAAAAAAAATGAGCATCCGGCCAATTTAACACCCGGACTCTTTTACTACGGAGATATACTGTTGTAATACGTCTAGAATGTGGTTTGACATTGTCTTGCTGAAAAAAGCAAGGACTTTCCTGAAAAAGACATGGATGGCCGCATATGTTCCTCCAAAACCTGTATACAGCTCTGGAAAAAATTAAGAGACCACTGCACCATTTTCTTTCCTTTCCAAAAAGTTGAAAAGAAAGGTTTTGAGTGAGGAACAGAATGGTTAAAATTAAGAGACCACTGCAAATTGAATGCCTCTGTTCCTCCCTCAAAACATTCCTTTTAATATTTTTTTGGAAAGGACAGAAAAAGATGCAGTGGTCTCTTAATTTTCCAGAGCGGTATATTACTCAGCAATAATGGCGTCTTCACAGATGCCATGTGCACTAATGACCCCCATACTATTACGGATGCTGGCCTTTGAACTGTGCCCTGATAACAAGTCGGATGGTCCCTCTCCTCTTTAGCCCGGAGGACATGGCATCCATGATTCCTGTAAATAATCTTACATTTTGATTCCTCAGACCAGAGGACAGTTTTTCACTTTGCCTCAGTCCGTATAAAATGAGCTCAGGCCCAGAGAAGGTGCTGGTGTTTCAATGTATTGTGTTCATGTATGGTTTCTTTTTTGCATGATAGTTTTAACTTCCATTTGTGGATGCTGCTGAGCCCATGCAGTGACGTCCACAGAACTGTCTGTTTTTAGTGCGTGCCACCTGAGAACCTGAAGATCATGGCAATCTAATATTGGTTTTCGCCCTTGTCTCTTGCATACAGAGATTATTCCAGATTCTCTGAATCATTGAATGATATTGTGTATTGTAGATGATGAGATCCCCAAACTCTTTGCAATTTTACGCTGTGATACGTTATTTTTGAATTGTGGAACAATTTCCCCTGCACTCTTTCACAGAGAGGTGAACCCTTCTTCTGACAGGCCCATCTCCCCTCAAATTATTTTTTAATACCCAATCATGTTATTGGCCTGTTGCGAATTAACCTTAATGTATGTTATTCCACCAAGTTTAGTTTTTTTGCATTACACAAAGTTTCCAGTCTTTTGGTGCTTCTGTCCCAGCTTTTTTGAAACAAAATAAAAGTGAGCTTGTATTTTCCGAGAAACTATAACATTTCTCAGTTCCAACATTTGATATGGTATCTAGGTACTATTTTCTACTGAATATAGGGTTTATTGATTTGCACATTATTCAATTCTGTTTTTATTTACATTTTACACAGCATCTAATTTTCAGCCTGTGAAAACAATGAAATTACATATATATATATGCCAACCTGCCCATGCCTGTGTGTAAGTGTGCATAGATGTTTGCAGACATGCATGTGTGAATTTGGGCATGCGTGTGCATGTATTTGAAAGGTCAGACTCAATATAGGGGGTATTTATTTCTCCTGACTACACAGTCTCAGTGATCAGTTTACCTGTCTACCAAGGTTACCTGCCGCCTTGTGTGTGTATGTTAATGTGTGTGTGTGTGTGTGTGTGTGTGTGTGTGCATGTGTGCGCACTTGCAAGGTTTTAAGGTAGGTTTGACCTGATGTTGGGGGCATCCTAAGCCCCCCTTATAACCCCCTTATTCAATTCTCTGTAGGCATTCTGTCTTTAACACTTTGGGTAATCCACTGAAAGCTCTGTGACTTAGATAAAAGTCTTGGCCCAACAGGGAACATCAAATGATTTAACAATAGAGCCATCTTAGCCTATCATATGCATTTGATTTTGTTATTTGCCCTCATCAAATTTACAAGACCAGGGTGGTTGAGAAAAGATGGAAAAGAAGAAATGCTACTATCAAGTAAATGTTATAATACTTAATCTTTTAAATCCAATCGAGACCTCCCAACAACCCAGACCTAAAGCAGTCCCCTCCTGTTGTTTTGATCCAGGCCTAGCTTGTTTTCTACAGCTGTTTTCAGCCTTGTTGTTGTGTTTTGCCCCGCTTTTTACTGCCAACACTGCTGTTGTTTTTTGTTGAGCGTGTCATCAGCGAGGGGAGACAAGTAGTAGCCTACAGTATGGTGGTATTTATGTAGTGTTATCCATATACACGGGTAGACCCGAGTGCCAATAAAGTGACAGCCTGAGGACCAGAGACTCCTGTTCGATAAACATATGTCCTTCTTTGTTTTCACTGACTCTACAACTCAAAACAAGGGTTAGTAGAATAGTTCATGAAGTCCAAACCACTTACACAGCCAGTCAGGTGTTCCAGGACTTAAGGGCCACCGGGTATATATGTTCCTCTGTTGGTGTGTGTAGGCCCCAACAAGTATGTATCTTGCATGGGGGACACATAATGCCCACAAAGTATGTATTTTGCTTTGCCAATGTGTGTACAGTAAAACCTTTGTGTTTGTTATAGCAACATTTATGCTTAGTCACTGAGGCATACAGAAAAGAAACAAACATTTTGTTAAAAAGCAAATATACAAATCAGTGACAGCTTCTTAATGAAGTAACCCCATCAAGTCATTTTAATATCAATGAAAATCTATTTTTAATTACATTTTTGTTTCAAAATGTGTAAGTGAATGTCAGTGAAGCCATCATGAGGCTGAAAAATCTACAAATCACAAACATACTATTGTTTCTGGTATTTCTTTGACATTTTGAGTGTACTCACAAGATGATGTCTCAAATACGGTTCCTCAATATAACTTTACATTAAACCAGTTCTACCCAACCCTATTCCTGGAGTGCCACTGTCCTGTAGGTTCTCTTCATACACCCTCGTTTACCACAACTGATTCAAAGAATTAGGTAGATTTAAAAGATACTTTAGTATAGTCACAACTCAGTTTGGTAGTGAACTCTCCAGAACCAGGGCTGGGCAGCCCTGCATTAAAAAGTGCAGGTTAATGTAAGGCTAGGGGTGGAGCTTAGGTCATAACCCCCCCCCCCCCACACACACACACACACACACACACACAAACACCCATCGTGCAAATTAAAGCTCTGCCCTTGGGTAGGGATTATGGATAGGTTTTTGTGTAGGAAACAGTACTAACCCCTCACAAATACCCTCACAGCAGTACAACCTGCAACCAAGCAACTCTTTGCTACCATAGGGGCAGATATGTCTGCAAAACATAAGCAATGGCATAAATGCCAACATGACTATGGAGCTTCTGGAAAAGGACCAATTCCAGAAAATCAGTGACCTTCCTTTTAAGAAATGTGGAAGTAAGTTCTTGCTTTTGAGTAGTCCTCTAAATTGATCTGAGGAGCCTCTATAACCTTGTTTTCTCTCTATTGTGACATGTTGGCAAGTATTTACAACCTTTAGTTGAATGTAAAGCTTCTGACATCTTTCTAATGAACTCAAACTGGAGTATTTACTATAGACGTAAAGTATTTAGTGGAGAAGTCCGCTGTGCATACAACAAAATGCTGCATGCAGTTATCATATTTATGACAAAACCTTGAGATATTGGGTTTCTGAAAGTACTGCTTGAACCCCTTCTGCAATTATAGACTTTTTTGTGTTCACCATGCAATTTTTATTTAAAGGTAGAGTTAAGCAATTAAAGGAGGGTTCTTTGGGAAGGAGTTTAGGTGGGACTCCATGCAGAGTAGAGAAAAAATCTCAGAGGATATCAGGAGTAGGGTAGTGAGAGCACATATGTCTGGGGAACCCTCTTAAAAGATTTCTGCAACCATCAGTCCACTCTGAGTCAAATAATATAATTTTCAAAGAGGTTTTAACATAAACTCAGACCAAAAAGTGGACGGCCAAAAGAAAAATCAGGAACATGCCAACCCAAACATAACATCTACCAATCGTGCTGCATCTCAGATTACTGTGCATGCTTCAACAATAATAAGAACACTAAATCAAAATGGAATCCATAGGATTTTCCAGAAACTACCTGGGAAAAAGCAACGTTTTCTGGAAGTCAATTCTCTGTACAGACGAGTCCAAAACTGATCTTTTGGTCACAATTAAAACCACTATGTTGGGCAAAAGCCCAACATTGCCTACTAACAAAAGAACTTTAGCCCCCCAGACAAGTGTGGTGGCAGGAATGGCAAGATCTGGGGATGTTTTTCCTCTTGACCTGGTTGACTACACATCAAGGGAACCATGAATTCTGAGTTATACCAGAAGATTCTTGAACAGAACGTCAGGCCATCAATCAAGGAGCTGAAGCAGGTCTGAAAATGGGTCAACAAGACACTGACTGAAAGTATTCAAGCCAATCTTTGACGAATGGCTCAGAAGATTTTGGATCGGCCAAGGTTTTGGAACAGCCAAATCATAGACCTGACCTTGCATTTCAGATTCTATGGCAGCACTAGAAGCGTGTAGAACATGCTACACACCCATCAAACTTTATTTAATTGGCTGAATTCTGTAAGGAGTGGGCAAAAACCTTTTTGTTGAAGGGTTAGTTAGTCCTAGATTAATATTTTGCTGAAATAACACTTACATTGAGTTGTTCTTGATGGCTTGTGAAAACATTTTCCATGACAAGCCATTATTCACCCCTGTCCCTTCCTGGAATTAACATTATTTGCATTGTCCAAATTCATGGATTGAAACTGCATCCCGAGCAAAAAAAGCTGCATTACAAGTGAAAAATAACAAATTAAATTACATAATTGGGGTGAAAAGGCCAAGGGGGTGAATACTTTATAAGTATGTCACAATAAGACATAATTAGCATACTACATGGTTCTCTTTTGGATCATTAAACATGATGTAAAGGTTAAGTTAATTACATTATTAAGATTTCTCATGCAAAATGTCATTTAATTAATGGTCATTTTAATATCCCAATTAAAATTCCCACTGGAGCCGAGTGGTTTCTGGAATCTTGTCTGGTGGTAAAAATGTGTTTTTCTGTGTGATATATAACGTGATGAGTATCAATAAGCATGTTGATGGTGACCTTAACTAGGTCTATACACAAAATCCATTTCCCTGAGCCAGAACAGTTAATAAGAACATACAAATGGATGGCCCCCATTATTCTGTTCTTAATGCTTTTCATCAGATTTCTCAGCATTTTACCCCCTTCTTTTATACCTGAGTGTGATTTCCGTGGGGGTGAAAAATAGCAAGTAGAAGCAAGGTTGCTATTGAGCCTCACATTAATGGCTTTTAGCCAAAGCATTCGTGTGTGTATGCAAATACCATTGTGAGTGTATTAGTGCCAACATGCACGCATATACACTATCCAACCACAGAGGAGGTTGAGTCTGGGAAAGTGTACTATGTTAGATTAATTGAGCATGGCAGAATTATGACAGCTGTTTACACTAGAAGCCCTACACAAATCTTAGCACACCTTTTAGCCTGGAGTGCACTAGATGACAGATGGAGGTTTTCTTCCTTCCACTATACTGGAATCACTGGGAATGTCACACTAAATACAGCTAACCTTTATGTTTAATCCCACTCTGCACTTTGCCATTAGGTTATCTCTCTTCCAGGCAATGACGACATCATGTTAATTTATGTATGTACATCTGATTTGACAAATCAATTAATCACACATCATCATTAATTGAAAAATGCATATGGAGAAAGAGAAAGAGTTGATGAAGGACTGTAGATTGCTTTGGTTTAAATTAGACTGCATTGTTCAGGAAAGGTTTGTTATTTCTTTGCCAATTGCCTGATCAAACTTTGTATTAATATAGAAAATACACCACCCTTTCCAATTTAAAAATGATTTCCATTAAACCCTCACCTTATATTAAAAGAAAGTAGCAACCAGCCCGCTCGTAAACAAAAATTCCATCATGGTAAAAATTATATCGGTAAATATATGCTAATCTCATGAAACCAATGTCTATGTGTTCCTGCTAACAATATGTCTTCCTCCCAATGATCCATGAGGTACGAACCAGAGATCCAGTTGGAGTTATGTTGACTGGCCTCTCGCTGAGTTCTCTATTAATCACTCGGTCACATCCTTGCAATGCACACTAAATGTTGAATGGGGATTGATGACTTAATGAAATCTTCAGAGATTGGATTGTGTTTTCAAGTTTTTGCAAGTCCATTAAATACTAATTCTTCATCATGTTGAGGATTGGTCAGTTGCACATCAGCCCTTAAATTAACATGCAAAATATAAATAATCATCTCAGTGGCACAACGTTGAAGAACTTTATAGACAGAAATGCTAATAGCAGATGTAGCAGAAGAACACAGGCTACTGAAAAGAGCACAGAATCACAGTGCTGTTGGGTGAATTTACCTGGAACAAAAATTCAAGGAGCGCGGCTGTTCGATGGCTTGTGACATCCATTTTCCTATTGATCAAATTCCAGAGGTTTGGCTTCATGTCTAAACATTGGGTTGGCAGGGTCTTGATCTGGTGGTCCTCCATCCATACCTTGATTGACCTGGCTGTGTGGAATCAAGCATTGCCCTGCTGGAAAAACCAGTTCTCAGAGCTGGGGAACATTGTCAGAGCAGAAGGAAGCCAGTGTTCATCTAGAATAACCTTGGACTTGACTTGATAAATGCATCTTTCACAATGACAAATCAGCCAGATTCCAGCCTTGCTGAAGTGTTGCAAGAGCATCTACGATCCTCCAACAAATTTCACCTAGACGACCAGGTGTTGGGCAAAGCAAAAAATTTGACTCGTCAGAGAAGATGACCTAACTCCATTCCTCTATGGTCCAGTCTTTATGGTCTTTTGCAAACTTCAGCTTGGCCCTTCTTTGCTTCTCATTGATGAAGGGCTTTTTCCTAGCTTTGAATGACTGTGCGTCCTCACCGTGCATTTCACTCCAGTTGCTGTTTGCCATTTTTTGTGTAGGTCACTTGATGTCATCCTACGGTTGTTGAGTGACATTCACATGAGTTGATGGTCATCTCGGTCGTTTTTGCCCTCTGCCAGTCTTTAGCTTTGTTGTCCCCAATGTCTTTGGCTTGACCTTGACATTTTCAGGATAGAAGCAACCTGACGCTCACTGTATCGCTCTGCCATTAAAGCCAGAACTGAACCCTTCTTATCCTCACTCAAAGCTTTTCTTTTGAACTCATTTGTCATACTGATTTATTATTTTTTATTACTACTTGCACTGTTTTTGCCATCAAGCTGGTAGAGATGCTGATTTAACACAAAATAGGAGTGGTAGCTTTATTTTTTCCAGAACTGTCTATGAGATATTTGCTATATATATTTATATATATATATATAGAGTGTTTATTTGAGTCATATTTTTAAAAATGAGCGTCATTTTTGGCAGAGTAACTGTTCAAAAGTTTGGGGTCATTTAGAAATGAAATGTTTGTTAGGAATGAATGTTTGAATTGACAAGGTTCGGAGTAATGATTTTTTTATTGAAATAATTGTATCCTTCAAACTTTGCTTCCGTCAAAGTATCCTCCATTCGCAGCAAGTTCAACCTTGCAGACCTTTGGCATTCTAGTTGTCAATTCGTTGAGGTAATCTGAAGAGATTTCACGCCATGCTTCCTGAAACACCTCCCACAAGTTGGATTGGCTTGATGGGCACTTGCATACCATACGGTCAAGCTGCTCCCACAACAGCTCAATAGGGGTGAGATCCGGTGTCTGTGCAGTATTTTTCTTTGCACCTCTGCCAAGAAGGCCAGCATCCTTCACTTCTTCATTGTTGACGTAATGAATGGTGTTTTGCAGGTACTACTTAATGAAGCTGCCAGTTGAGGACCTGTGAGATGTCTTGTTTCTCAAACTAGAAACTCTAATGTATATGTCCTCTTGTTCAGTTGCACACCAGGGCCTCTTACTCCTCTTTATATTCTGGCTTGAGACAGTTCATGTGGTTCTGTGATTGGAGTAGTAAACAGCATTGCAAGATATCTTCAGTTTCTTGTCAATTTCTTGCATGGAATAGCTTTCATATCTCAGAAGAAGAAGAGACTGATGAGTTTAAAAACAGGTATTTGTTTCTGGCTATTTTGAGCCTGTAATCAACCCCTCAATTGCTGATGCTCCAGATACTCAACTTGTCTAAAGAAAGTATGTTTTGTTTCTTTAATCAGCACCACAGTTTTCAGCTGTTCTAACATAATTGCAAAAGGGTTTTCTAATGATCAATTAGCCTTATAAAATTATTAATTGGATTAGCAAATGCAGTGTACCTTTGGAACACATGATAGATGTTTGTTGATATTGGGCCTCTGTAGCCTATGTAGGTATTCCATAAAAAATGCTGTTTCCGGCTACCATAGTCAACATTAACAATGTCTGTTTTGGATAAATTTCATGTTATTTTTATGAAAAATAACACCCTCCCCTGTTTTTTACCCAGTTTACTCAATAAATGTTGTGCATTTCCTTAGTCCAACTTGCTTCATGAAAGTTCTTCACTCAATTCAGTTCTCAACTATGTGTATCATGAAGGGAAAGGAAGCCCCTTGCAGAAGGTGACTGCTGCTTTCCCCAGTTTTTACATCTGAAAAACAGAATGCTTATAGCTGCTTCTCCTCTGGTGTACACCAATGCATATGCACCTACTCACAAAACATTTCTTGAATGACACATCTTACAGCACACTTAATACATATTAATGTAGAAGCCTGTTTTTTAAAATAGTGAAAATGATTTACCTTTAAGAATTGGCAAAGGGTGACTTCAGACCTCCTTAGTTGCTGTTGATCAAGGGAGAGCCTGAAAACTAGCCAAGGCTGTGGATCCCCTGAGACTTGAAATGTTAATAACTAAAAATATAAATGATTTCAGTGCTCAGCTTTTTTTCCTCTCTGTCTTTAAGGTTAATTAACTGTACACTCTCACTCGTCGCTCAGGATTGAGTGTTATTCATTTGACCCCTTAGATGAATCTGGACCAGTTCCGACTGATATTTACATGGCATGAAGCAGTCTTTGTACTAACATACCAAAGGACTAACATTCTATCCATCTCTTTTGTTTCTCTGTCTTAACATGTTTTTCTCTATTCTCTCTCTTGATTTGCTCTCTCCCAGGGCTGTACGATAAATGTTTCTACGCCTCCAGTGACCGGGGCTGGCTGCTGGGTATCCGGGCAATCAGCGAGCAGAGCAACCGTGACCCACGCTTCTTCTTTTCCCTAAAGACAGACCGTGCTCACAAGGTTACCTCTATCCACTCCAATGTCCGCTACCAGCCCAATACTTGGGCCCACCTGGCAGTAACCTACAATGGCCTCTATATGAAGCTCTATGTCAATGGCGCCCAGGTGGGCGTCAGCCGGGAACAGTCGGGCAATGTTTTCAGCCATCTGACCAAAAAGTGCAAGGTACTGATGGTGGGTGGGAATGCTCTGAACCATAACTACCGGGGGGCAGTCGAACGGCTCAGTCTGTGGAAGGATGCCAGAGGACAGAGGCAGATAATTGGTGACATGCAGGGTCACGAGGATCCACAAGATATGCCTCAGCTGGTGATCCAGGAGACCTTTGAGCAGCCGGGCCGCAAGTGGCTGACTGTGAAAGATGGGATCTTTCCTAAGCCAGAGGAGGGAAGCAGCAGCAGAGCGGTCCAGGTTGAAGGAGGACAAGGAGGAAGTGGAGCATCCTTGGACACCACCCTGGAACCTCCCCTCTGTGGTCAAACCATCTGCGATAATGTGGATGTAGTGACAAACTACAATCGCACTTGGACCTTCCGAAAGCCCAAGACAGTGCGCTACCGTGTGGTCAATGTGTGGGATGACACTCGGCGCTGGCCCACTGTCACGCCTCGTCAGATTCACCTGCAACACCAGCATCTCAACAAGGCCTTTGCGGTCTACAACATTACCTGGGAACTGAGCATTCACAATGTCACCAACTCCTCGCTCCGCCACCGTCTGATCCTTGCCAACTGCGACATCAGCAAGGTGGGCGATGAGGTGTGTGACCCAGACTGCAACCACACTCTGACAGGCTTCGATGCAGGTGACTGTAAGAGGCACCGTAGTCGTTGCCCTGAGTACAAGCAGGGCAACGGGGTGTGCGACCCAGAGTGTAACTGGGACAACTTTTTCTATGACAATGGAGACTGCTGTAACCCCAATGTGACAGATGTAACCAAGACTTGCTTCAACCGGTCGTCTCCACACAGGTCAGTGCTTTTTCTTGGTCTTTTCATCTCCCGCTTGTTGTGTCCTAAACAAATATATAGACCGACAGTGTTTCTCAGAAGTCATAGATTGATGCCAGAGTTAATTGCATATTCATTTAGAAAAACATCGTCAAGTTAGCATTTTTCATGATCTAGTCAATAGTTTTGTGCTGAAAATGTGGTACAAAAAATTATCATAATACCAAGTACAATGTGTTCTTCACATGGCATTCTGAACATGCTACCCCTCACAAGACCAACAATGTTCTTATTGAATGCTGTGATCCACTGTCCCTGATTTGGTCATACAAGCACATACTTCTCATTACATCAGTTTTAAGACATAGTCCCACTGTGTCCTGGCTGGCCCTCTGTGTGGCCCAGCAAGGTGTTCAATGGGGCAGCTATTCCAACCCAGCTCTAACACAGGCTCTATCACTTTCAAACCATCAACCTCATTTCACTCC
The DNA here is from genome assembly GCA_016801105.1 of Esox niger. Taxonomy (NCBI): domain Eukaryota; kingdom Metazoa; phylum Chordata; class Actinopteri; order Esociformes; family Esocidae; genus Esox; species Esox niger. Next base: position 27,868 of record JACXGJ010000414.1, read on the forward strand.
CTCAATTTCTCTCATCTCCATGCTGTGTGTCACTATTTAAGCTAGATTGGTTGGAAAGCAAGTGAGATTAAAAACACTGACACTAGACAGACCAGAAGGAGCAATTAGATGTCACAGTAGAGCTGCTAGCATCAGTCCAATCAATAGTGGTGGTGGGGACTTATTTCACTGTATCACTACTCTAGCCAGTAAACCTCTCTAGCCAGTAAACCTTCAAGATACATTTTGCAAGGGAAGTATATCTCGATCATCAAGGGAAACGTGTCCGATCCTCTTTTGCACTCATACTGCTCTTATATTTAAGCCTTCAGAAGAATGTAAAAAAATATATAATGCTATATATTTTTTATAATTACTGCAGGCCATGCTGTCAGCCAAGCTGTTAAAGCATTGGTCCAGTAATGTAAAGGTTGCCGGTTTGAATCCCAAGGCCAACAAGATTAAACTCAAAGAAAGATTTGCAGTTTTCAGCGGAGCAAAGTGATTAAACCTATTTGCTCATTTAGGTCGCCTTGGATAAAAGCTCCTACTTAATAATTAAAACATTGATGGAGAGGATTTTTTTTTTTTATTGAAAGACATGCGGAGGCCTTCACTGCCCTGGTACCTGCCAATATCTACAGGATTACTACACTGCCACGGGGGCTGATTGAGCACCTGTGAGAAAAGAATTCTGTGGTTCCCCTGCAACTGCTTTATGTCTTGCCGCGCCAGTAGTCACGGATTGTTTTTTTTCTTGGTGGGCGCGAAATTCAACTGCAGAGAACAGAAATATTTTGCAGTGGTTGTAAGGGTTCCTTGTTGTACATCAATGCTGACTAAGGCCATAAAGCACTGTCTCGCTGGCATTTTCTCTGTATTTAAAACAGCTGCTAAACAACTCTGTGTGAGGTCACAAGAAAAAAGAAGCAGGTGTGTTTGCCATCTCCTCCCTCCCCTCTGTTTCAGTCATCCTCCTAAAGTCATTCATCAGTAGGCAGTCAAGATAGCTTCTCTTAGAAATCAGCTATCAGCACACACTTTCAGTCATTCACATTAAATTCTCCCTGCAGACATATGCTATTGAATTGGGGGATAAAAGAGATTTAAAAAAGATAAAGAAAGAGAATCATGAGGTTGAAAAATATAAAAATAAGCCCTCAAAGTGCTTCCTTATTTTGCATTGATTATGGTATGTCTACAGACCAATGGGGAGGGCAGCACAACAAACATTATTCAACATTCCTCCTTAATTGTGAAATTCTGGATGAACAACGCGCTACATACGCAAGGGAACAATGGTTGTTAGGTTCTGCATTTATTTTTGTAGCCCTCACGCCTGTTACCACTTAGTGTGTTTAGGAATCTGGCTAGCAGGGGACCATGGTACTGTGGGGTTCTCAGCTCGCCAACTCTGCAGCGTTAGCTACTCTTCTCTGCAGTCCACAGACAGAGGCTCCTTTGGAAATACCACCGATAACACTCCCCTTGCGCTGAAGGGAATGTTTTGCTTTGTTTTCACAGGCCTCTGTTGTTATGCTGTTTAACATTTGCGTCGATATGCAGTGTTATCCTTAGGGAATCATTCACGGGATGATATTCTTACTTATGTCTGGTACTGTGCATACTGGTATGTGCCTTTCTGAGATGAAACAAAAGTATGTATCCTTTGCAGGAAATATGAGGGCATAGTCACAGACAGCTCATTGAGAAAAACAAGCTGATGTAGTTATCAAACATTTCAGTACAGTATAGGTTATGTTTGCACAATCCAAAGTTATTGATGGCAGCATAACCTGAGAAATGAAATAGGAAATAATTTGTTTTAATAAAGTTGCTTGTCAGCCCTACACAAATAAACACAATTGGAAAATATTGTGAAACATTTTTTAATATTATTATACATTTATTTTTGTGTTGCCCCATGTAAATTGTTCCTGGACAGCACATCTAGGAGTAGCTAATAAAACTGAATATTGTTCTAAAAATATCACTGCAAAAATCATTTTTGTGTGGTCTTGAATACTAAATCAATAACTTAATATTGCTGACGGAAATAATCATTTTTAAAACACAACCTGTTGATTAAAGTTATTTTAAAGTATTTAAGTTCAGCATGTCTGTAAGATATTCCACACAGAAAAAAATATAGTACAAGAATATCCAGAGAGGGAGGGTTGGCTAGGAGAAGCTGAGGGGTTAGAGTAATACTTTGTAAAGAACTGTCTTTAGTATACAGTTTGTTGAAAATATGAATAATCCATTTGTGGGCAGTTTTAGCAGCCTGTGATTTGATTAAAATATTGCACCATTTTTTCTAAAATCTATTGGTGTTCAAATACAGGCAACTGATAAAGTAAACCCTTTGTCTTTTTTCTCCATATTTGGACATATGGATGTAATCTTCTTTTCAACAAGATTGAAAGATAAATGTAACCTTATATACCAAATGAAACTGAGTGGTTGTACTTGCAATAATTTACTAAGAATTTGAGTAAATACTCCCCTAGCTTCAATAGCTGTTTTTCCCCAATTGGCTGAAATGTCCACATGCTGCCTGCTGTTTCTTGTAACTGGGCAAAACTTGTAACTAAGTTTTACCCACTTGACAGTACTGCTTCATACGTGTCATGTTTGAAGGCTTTCTTGCATGCATGGCCCTGTACAATCCCCCCAGCATTTCAATAGGATTGAAATCAGGGCTTTGACTTGGCAATTCCATAACTCTTCCTTTCCTTTTTTTGTTTTGCTTTGCTTGTTTGTTGTAGATCATTGTCTTGTTGCAAGATCCATGTTTGGTTTAGCTTCAGTTTTTGATAGATGACCTCAGTCTCCTCAATAATTATCTGATACAATGTGGTGGACTGAATGAAGGCAAGTTGGCCAGGCCCTGAGACAGCAAAGCCGCGCCAAACCATAATGCCACTTATTCCATGCTTTATGGTTGGCTGTTCAAAGGTGATGTCTAATTTTCACTGAACATTGCGTCTTGCATTGCCGCCAACATTTTTTTGCACCTTTGATTCATCTTACCAGAGACTCTTTTAGTAGAGGCTATTTCCTTCCTGACCTCCCATGTAGGTCATGTTTGTACAGTCTGTTTCTGACAGTTGACTTGTGCATTTCAATATTGATTGTGGCAGGAGAGGCCTGTAGATCCCTTGATGTAACCCTTGGATTCTCAGAGACTTCTATGATCATCTAGTCAGCTCTTGGCCTGAATTTGGTGGGAAAACATGCCTTATGTAGATTGCCAGTGTTCTGGAATGTTCTCAATTTAAAGGTGATCTGTCAGAAAGTAGAAATATGTACTTTTCTAATTACTTGGAAATGGCTTTGTGACCCCTCCAAGACCTCAATAATCTTTCTGTTGTGGGCCTCACAGGTCATTTGATCTTGGCATGACCACCCCACACAAGGATTAAACCAACAATTCTGAGAACAACAATGACAAGCGTCACCCACCAAGCATTGTTACCATTGTCCCACCAAAGCCACAACCCCTGCGGAACAAGGAAAACAACTACTTCAAGGTCTCACAGCATAACTGATTGAAATGCCAACTCTGCCGACTGTGGTGATAAATGAGTAGACATTTCACACTCGGTATATGAGTATATGATTATGACCAAACCAATGTTTCTAATCTTTATGGCAGGCTGGATACTGTAATGACTTCCAAATATTTTGCACTCATGTTAGTGCACCTAATTCTAGCTATTTTATGTGATGGTAAAGGTAGGGTTGTATTACCTTATTTGCATGTATTTCTTACATTACATTGCATACTGTATTTCTGTTTATTTGAATTGCAATGGTTTCAATCAGTTTTCTAAGTGGATAACCTTTGTTAATGAATGTGGCTAAGGCATTTAGCTAAAAAATCGGTGTCCAAATATGTAAAAATAAATAAATAAATCTCAAAAGAGTTGGATGGATGAAAATTATGTTCTCCCCAAGCACATAAAAACAACATGTTTCAAATAGAATATTTTGTGCCATTATTACATCACTCCTAATCATTTATTAGGCCATTTTTGTTGATGTTGATGATCATGTTTTGGACGTGGTCCACAACATATAAGATGCTACACTCTTTCGCTGCATGGCACTGGGGTTTGGTACAGTGGCAGGGTTCAACATTAAGGATGTCCCGCTGGCCCGGGGCCAGTAAGACCTGATGTTGGGCCAGTAGTCAAATGCAGGCACTGGCCCGTATTGGCCAGTGCTCAATTTCCCCATTTAAATTCATTGTATGAATTTATTAAAAAGTTTGCTTGTCATCTTTGTCACTCTTCCCGCTTTGAATTCAGCTTGTTCACTCATTAAAATGCGTCTGTGGCGTTTCTTCTCCCCCTCGTTGTGGTACTATACCGGTGTACAGTCGAACCATCAATAAAATTTGACCAATCATAATTCATAGTGCAGGACCTACATATGGTATCGTATGAGGCATATGAAATGCAATCGGTTTTGTTTTTGTGGAAAGAACTGCAAGGGACACGTACTGCCGTTCATGCTCGGCGCTCCCGACGAAAGCCGATAATGCAGGGTCATTTGTTAAGGTTGTTAAGGGAACGAACACCTACCGAAAATCTGCTCTTAAGTCCGCGCAGTATTTCTCGTGTATTGCGGCTGAACGGGTTGTTGACAACCCCGCGGCTGCACCAATGAAAGTCTGCCTGCTCTTAATGGATGAGGTGGAGCGTAGCCAAATTGAAAAACTGACTACGACCGCCTATCATGTTGTGAAGAGCGGGAAACACTTCACCGACTACGTCCATGACAGTCAGTTGAAAACGGATAGAGAAACCGTACGGACATGCCTTGTAAGTGTAAGTGACAGTAAGTGTCATGTTAACTATGCCTGCCTAAACGCTTAAACAATGACACACAATAAACCAGTCAACCAACTAGTGCAAGTACTGTATAGCGCCACATTTATTACCATAAATATATTAACTAAATTATTTTACGTTTATGCTTTTTGGTTGCATCAAATAAGTAAACAACTTCATGAAAAGATGATCATGATAATTTATAGCAATTAATATTTACCATTTATTAAAAAGTAATGTGTGTTGCATCATATTTATATAAAGAATAATTGCTGGTATCAGCTCTCATAACACAAGCAAATCTGTGGTATAAATCAATATTCTGATGATATGTATATCTGTAAAATACATTTATATTTATTTTGTTATTCAGTTCGGGTGAATAAAAATACCGTCCAGGTCAGTAGATTGCAGACCAACTGGCCCAATAGTTCCGGTGAGAAAAAAAGTTTGCTATGGACCCTAAGTCAGCAAGTTTAATTTCAATAGAACCAACAGAAGTGCCTGCTAGTTTCTAGCATTTTTAAATAATAGAAAATTATAGAAACAAACAAATCTCTATATACATTTTTGTCTATTTTCAGGCATTGGTTTCTCCTTTCTCTGGCTTCCAAGAGGCAAGTGCATTCCTTCTTGATGTCAGTGTGACGTTTATTCCTTAATCCGTATTGCTTGAAAACAAAGCAAAATAAGATTGACTGACCTATCTGTTGCACTGAATCAATGCTTAGTAGTCCATCACTCTTCTAGTCCAGCTTTGTTAGGGTGAAGGGCAATTTTTTCCTGCTTGCCCCGTCCATGCATCTCTTTCCATGGCATGGTGGCAGGTTTATGGCCATACACAGAATCTCCTCTTTTCTCTCTTAATTTACGTATCCTCCGATGGCCGTTGAGTTGGGTGCTTTACAATCTGTCGCCTAAGCCCCGTGGCCCCATAAACCAAGGCCATGTAAATAGTTTCACCCTAATGGACTGGCTAGGGCGTAAAACTGGCTCTTATCACTTTCACTTAAAAGCTGTGACACCCTTGTAAAAGCACCTGTTGGCTGGACCCAGCCAGTTCACCTGCACAGTTTTCTGTACTTTATTCACACATATTATCAACCAAGTGCAATGTGATTCTGAGTTGGGGTCAGGTACAATGTGTGGTTGGGCCACAATGGGGTCTGATGGACATTAATGAGGGTCCTTGGGGTCAGATAGGGGAGCCGAGAGGTGGTGCATAAGAATTTAAGAGGAGTATTTAATTCCAACCCTTACCAAAGAATTGGAAAATGCAATTAATGTATTGTTAAGCAATTGCCCCATAGCATTGAGATAATGGACCGATAATAACATCATAGCAGGGTAAACGCCATATCACCAAGTGGCAGACATATACAACACTTAAAGGTTGAATCTGATGTGAGAATTCAGACCCATTTTAAAGGGTGTCCCATTTCCTCTGAACCCCCATTTGAAAGGTTGGGATGGAAACACCACCAACACTACTAAGTCTCCTCTCGAAACAGAAGCACTTCAAGTGCTGCAAACTCTTATGTATTTCTAGGTGCGGCCTTATATTTTCCATGGTGTACTGTAACTCTGGATGTCCCAGTTGTGTAGCTTGGGTGTCCAACCTTTGGAGCCTTGGTGTCACTAATTGGTCTTACTAAGTTGTGTCCTTCTTGGAGAGGGAAAAAGCATGAAAGATTTAGGAGGAAAATGGTGGGTGTTTTAATAAAGGCAGGGGTGAATGATGGCTTTAAGGTCTGCGGTGTTGACCAAGCTGATGACAGGAAAGCTGAGGGGCCCAGCGATTTAAAAGTGTTCTTGGCTGTGAGTCTGCCATCACCATGCCAACTCACCGCAGCGATTCACACTCAGCAGCCCCAGACATTTGTATACGAGGCAAATTTATGGGCTTAAATGAATTATATATGGGTGTAAATGGATGAAGTCATCATAATCCTCAATTTAATATGTATCAGATATAGAAGCATTAACACTGCAGTTTGAGCGCTCTTCGCACCCTGGACCGCCCTAGAACAGATGCCCACTGACATCTGAATTAAGTGAAGTTACATTTTCCTTGTCTCTACATCTCTGTCTCAGTTCTTTGCTCTTTAAGTCATCTATAGTAGATGTTCAACCCACGACATGCACGCAAGTGGAGGCTCAAAAGTATTTGAGAATTTTCTTTCCCCTGTGGCAAATTCAATTCCCTTATGAAATTACAAGGAGTAAAACATAGGTTAAGGGACAATGGAGAAAGCATTGAGGGAGGTGCGACTGGCCCGTATTCATTTGGGTTGAGTTAAGTGATGGCTTATATAAGAGACTAATGGCCAAGGAAGTTTGATGTTTAAAGGAAGGGTATCCAGAGGAACAGTATAAGTAAAAAAAGAGTTGATGTCAGACAGACAAGGTGACGTAGTGTCAGAGGGAGACAAAGTTAGTGGCAATACTTATACTGTTCCTCCTAATGCGCAACCAATCAGATTGCAGTGTGTGGTCCACTTGTTTGAACAACAAAATGGAGAAGCTCCACCAAATAATTGCTTCATTGGGCTTCAACCAAAATGCGCCCAGAGCAGTGCAGTTGTGTCCATGTTGTTAATGATTGATCTTCACAAAATCCAACCGCAAAGCATAATTTCACCTCTTGCTCTGTTGCACATATTATTCTAGGCTAGTTATTTGAAATAGCTCATTCATGAACTATTATGTAGGCCTTCCTAACATAGCAAAACGTGTTTCAATGCTCAGTTGATTCATTCAGTTATACATGTACAAGGACGATTAATTTTATCAGGCTAGAGTGGTCCCTGAAGCGTGCGATCACACCGGTGGGATCAGGCTAGAGTGGTCCCTGAAGCGTGCGATCACACCAGTGTGATCAGGCTAGAATGGTCCCTGAAGCATATGATCACAACAGTGAGATTAGAACGTATAGTTAGAACACACCATTAGAACGTCTACGTATACACAACACACCTTTAGAACGTCCAACGCAACAATCACTGGTCAGACCGCACATTTATTTACTCACATTTCGCTCAAACAGTGTTTATAAATGTATTTCCTCATTGGTTGAAGATCTAAACTATGAAATAGCCAACAATGATATTAGTAACTAGAACAATTGACCATATTCTGGAAGGGAGGACGACTGGTAAAAATCATTGTGTAAAAACTATCTAGAAGTTCCATTACCAGAAGGTACAGTAGCTAATGTTTGTGGCGCTGCCATGTTTGTTTATCATCCAAAGATAAAGGAGCTGAGTAACTCTAAGACCAGATGGTCAATTACATTTGCTTGTTTTCCGGACAGATTTGAAAATCTTTGTTCAGACATACCTAACTTGCAATGTAAATAAACATGGCAGCTCATATAGACTGATATAGACAGTAAACAAAATGTTGAGCTCAAAAACGTCACTGACTGATTAGGCTACTTTTGACAAGTATTAGTGCCATTAATGGGGAATTGTCAAAGGCTTCATACCCATCAGAATGCAGATATCGCAGAACCTGTTTTATAAAAAGTGTTTCCCCTTTCTTCAACAATTTCCTCCAACATCAAGGAGTCAACTACTTTCATCCATAGCTGATGACATAATGTGTGTACACAAAATAGAGGTTTCATGCTCGCTGACAGACACACATGCAGCTGGGTCTGTTTTCATGCTGTCATGCTAAGGCCTGCAGCCGTCCATCCTGTCCACATCTGATACGTGTTGTGTTGTTGTAAAGGAGCCAATGCATTACACTTAATTGAACTTAGATTACATGGGTTTTGACCTACAGTAGTACTGCTTTTATCTGTTGCTGACTCATCTTGCCATTAAATCCCACTGACCCTTTTTTCCCCTCATGCACAGCCAAAAAGCCAGACAAATATTTACTGAGGAAATAATGAAATTCCTGAAATTATTACGAATAGGGACCTTCTATCATCTGCTCTGTGTAGGTCTGTTCCCTGTGCCTGCATCCGGCCTTCCATAGGCCCAGAGCCCAGCCCAATACAGCATCCTTATCCTCCCTTACCTACTGGACATTGTGTGCAGAATGGATTTGGAGAGGATTTGGAGTTGAGTGTTTATTTGTCTTTAGGACTTCAATGAACTTGACCAGCTCAGGAAGACCAAATAACTATGATATTTATTTTTCTATTGCTTGTACAGTACCATTTATTTCATCACTTGAGGGGAGGGGTCTGTACATACCAAATGTACAGCAGAAGTTTGTGAAGCCTTTAGCTAACGTCCTCCATTATGGACCATCCTCTATTATCACTCATTTCTAGCGGTTGGAGAATAATCAAAAAGTTCAAAATATTAATGCTCTGGAAGACAATGGTACATTTTGCTATTAAATGTACCTTATCAGCTATTCCACCACACATTTTGCCCGACCGCATAAGCGGAGTAGGCCAAGAAGAGTGAAAGTATTTTACTGACTGACTGACTGACTGACTCCCCCTTATTAATTAGCGTAGTGGTTAGAGAAGCAGACCTGTTAACTATAGGTCCCACGTTTGTATCTTCTCATAGGCAAAGCGAAGTACGCATTATGAATTATTCCGTATAGATGAAAACTTTGCTGGCTAAAACCTTCAGTATCTTCATTATAGTTAGCCTGAAATAAAACAGTTTACAGTTATATTGTGACTGTTTCTGGTTGATTTTTGAAGTATGCATCAGTGCATGTGTTTTGAGTCAGGATAGACAAACACATTTTCAAGCTACAACATACATTAGTTACGTTATAGTAAGCCTTAACTATAGCTGTGTACGGTTATATTGCGACTGTTTCTGGCATGGAAAAGTGAATCTTCAGTCTTGCTAGCGATTGCTCAATTCTTATGATTATTCCCAGGAAGATAGTAGATACTAATAAGCCTAATACTGTGTAATTAGCTGTAAAAATGGACAGTGGCAAAAGCCATGCAGTTCATAGACTCGATGGTGGAGGTAAACATTAGTCAGTTTAACACAAGTCTAAATGGTTTCTAGTGACTGCTGGAAGGTGTAATACAGTGGCGTAGGGGTTAACGACAGTGCCTCTGACGTGGAAGACCTAAGTTCAAATCTATTGAGAGCAACAACATTTATTAATTTTATTTTGTGTACGGTTATACATTATTGCAAATATTTCGGGTGGATTCCACTATTCTCTTCTTTTCACCTGATGAAAAAGTTAGTTGTTGTCACCTTTATTGAGTTTTGGTATCAATATCATTCATGAATTCATGATACACAAACAAAAAACCTTAGAAGAACATTGGAGGGAAAAGAGTGAAAGTGGCTTGAAAATGAAATTCTTAAGTTTTGCAGTTCATCTCCTGTCCCCTGTCTGTCTTAAACAAATAGCGACTGGAAAAAGAAATATTCTCTGCTCTAATACTTTACTGATATTGTCTATAGGATTTTGACCTCTCAGTTCAGCTATTGGATGAAGGTTTTTGATATGAGCAGGAGGAAGGTTCAGTATTATTGACTACCTTCCTATTGTCTAATCTCAAACTGATCCAGGATGATTCTAATTGCAAATCTTTTTCTACTTCTATTCATCCATTGTTGTCTAAAATTATCAAACTTCTTAAGAAATAGCACATTTGAACCAAGTGGCTCTGATTCCTACAAAATAAATTTGTTTAAACTTCTCTGTGTTTCTGTCTCTGGTCTCCAGAGCCTATTTGGATGTAAAGGAGCTGAAAGAAATCCTGAATCTGGACGGCTCCACTCACCTGAATGTTTTTTTTGCCAACTCATCTGATGAAGATCTGGCTGGTGTTGCCACTTGGCCTTGGGACAAAGAAGCCCTGACACATATGGGTAAAGACAAACTAACTAACAAGCAAGCAAACACACACACACAGACGGGTGACAAATTAAAGGAAAAGCCTTGTACTGCATGATAGAATTTAGCAATTAACATCATATCATGCTCTGTGGTGTGTATATAATTGCCTAGCAGGCCCAGTTGACGTTGATTTTAGATCAAGATGGCAAGAGGAATGGATCTAAGTGACATTTGAAACAGGATTCATTACTGGGGCATGGATGGCACAAAAATGTTTGATGAGTTTGAAAATGAGTCATATGCTATGGCCTTTGCAGTCACTAGATATCAGCCTAATTGATTTATAGATTGACTTTACGGAGACACTTAGTTGGGTTTTACTTCAATTTGTCTACCGTCTGTATACCGGTACATACACAGTTCATATACACAGCTCCGGAAACAAATTACAACCACGACACTATTTTCTTTCCTTTCCAAAAATTTGAGTGGGTTCAAATTAAGAGACCACTGCAAATGGAACGCTTCTGTTCCTCACTGAAAACCTTCCGTTTCATCATTTTTGGAAAGGAAACAAAAAGGTGCAGTGGTCTCTTAATTTTTTCCGGAGCTGTATATGCAGTGTTATACACGTGCACATAGTTGCTTGTGAGCTCCAAGCAGTGTCTTTGTCTCTACCTCCACTGTGACTGTGATGAAGGTGATAATGAAGCTGTGTGGGTCGATGAATAACACATCCATGTTTATATCCCAAACCATCCTCCACTACGTTTCTAGTGTGAATAGATGTCTGTCATTGTGTTCTCTCCGTTTGTAGGTGGAATTGTTTTGAATCCCTCTTTCTATGGCACATTTGGTCACACCCACACAATGATCCATGAAATCGGCCACAGTCTTGGGCTGTACCATGTGTTTCGAGGGATCTCTGAGATTGAGTCATGTAACGATGCTTGTCTGGAGACTGAACCCTCTTTGGAGACAGGGGATTTGTGTGAAGACACTAACCCCACGCCCAAGTACAAACACTGCAGAGATCCTGAGCCTGGCAACGATACCTGTGGGCGTCGCCACTTCACACACACGCCGTTCAACAATTACATGAGCTACGCTGGTAAGATCACTCAGCTAAAATGCATACAGACACAAGCACATGCACTCATGCAAAGACGACACATACAGAACACCATGAAAACATGTGCCGATGATCTGAAAACTGATCACTGACTGTATTCACTTACACCAAAATGGAATCACATCCTATTGGCATGTCCAAACATACAATATGCAGACCTGAATTTCCAAGTATGTGTGATTTGGTGGTTGTAGAATGTAGCACGGACATTGCACTAGGATAACCCCTCTGGGTAACTTCTACTCTATGTTCAGGTCCCTGGCCTCTAAAAACTTAGTGCAGTCGAAAACGTGATTTGAAGGTGGGGGGGTGTACTTTTGATTGGCTTGAGTGTCAAAAAAAAAATTCTTCAAAATATATATTTCTGGAAATATATTGTAGTGTTGTTTACATAAAAACTCCAGAGATATTCATATAATTTTTTTTTAATCTCTACCATGTAGATGACGACTGCACAGACTCTTTCACCCCCAACCAAGTGGCCAGAATGCACTGCTACCTGGACCTGATCTATCAGACGTGGCAGCCTGAGTCCAAACCACCTCCCGTCCCCATGGCACCACAAGTGGTGAAGCAGGAACCTGATGCCATTACCCTGGAGTGGTACCCGCCCATCTCTAGCCACTTCTATGACAGGTGAAATGAGCTGAACGAATGAGCATTGACTGGAGATTTTTAAGATAAATGGGTTTACTGTTAGAGTGCCTCTAAATTGGCATCTGTCTACGTTTGCATTTTTAATTTAAGTCTTTTTGAAGATGGTCTTATCCAGAGCGACTTACAGTTAGTGCATTCATCTTATATAGCTAGGTTGGACACCCACACAACCCAGTATGTAAACAGTGTGCTTGATGAAGAAGCTATCTGCAAAGTCAATGGTAAGGAAGATAGAACATACTAAAAATCAATGAAAGTTAGGCTAGTTCACAAAAGGCAATGACTCTTTGGCATTATTCGAGGTAAACTTAATAAAAGTAGGTTTTTAGAAGATTTCAGCGAACTGGGCTGGGCTGAGCAGGAGCTGCTTTTCTGTATGGGTGGGACAGATGAAGAGCTAGTGTAGAAATGTAGGGTTTGAGCATTGCCTGAAAGAAGGAATCAGCAGTTGTTCTTGCTGTTCCATATTGAAGCGCCACAGTCTGGTAGTGGATGCCAGCTTCAACTGAAAGCCAGGGGAATGTGCTGAGTCATGGGGCGACATGGAAGACCTTTGGAAGGTTGAACACTGTGAAAGCTTCGGCATTCGTGACACGTTTTGGTCTACTTTGACCGGATCGAACTGAGTAGGACTTTTACTGTCCATCCTGGTCAATAAGGTTGTATCTCGGTGAGTGTGTTTTCATATAAACTGTATCTAAGTTGGTTGCTGTGCCTGTCTGTTGGTTTCCTAGAGAATTGGGATCAGTGTGTGATAAATGCACAGAGGGTAGGGTCCTGCTGCAGTACGCATCTAACTCCTCATCACCCAGACCATGCGCCCCCTCAGGACACTGGAGCCCCCGCGAGGCTGAAGGTAAGACAGCTCAGAGCTGCACAAGTTTGTCTCCATCTGTCAGACTATCAATAAACGCTTCCACAAATATTTCATATTCACCACATCAGGAAACTCAAATCTCACTATACCACACTATTCCAGGAATTCCAAACATGAGCTCACAGTAAAAAGCATAGTGGGATGGAAAAGTGTCACTCTTTCTCCATCCCTCTCCCAGCTCTTAGAGTAGATTTTCAGAGCAAATGTAGAGGGATCGGCATTAGGGAGGTGGAATTTGGCCTTTATAAATAGTCTGCACAGCTGTGCACCTCTGACTAGAGAGATGCATTATCAGGGACATGCCACGGGATTTGCGGGACCTAACAGAGATCATTGCCGAGCGGTCTGCATTTTTCATGCTACATGCTGGATGGGGAGGTCAAAGAGAACATGTTGGGATTAATTTTTGGTTTTGTCTTGCAAATGATTTAGAACGTCTCTATTTTGGGTTTCTATGTGTTATATCAATTAAAGCAAATGTATGTTGCTCTTTCAGTTTTGATCAGTAGCCTTGTTCATATTCTCTTCTTGTAAGGGGAGTGCAAGATCACAATGCGCCTTTGTGTGATCTCAATTATATCGCCTGTGGATTTGTATTCCCATGGAAATGAACTTACTAAATATGATAGCCTATAAGTTAGGAAGTCATTGCTCTGTCACACCACTTGACACTGCCAAGAAAACAACAATCACTCTAAAGTTCACAGTGTTAATTGGCTGTTATATTGCAACAGTCAACCATATCAAGCGCTATGCATAGCACTGGCCTGTATGGGAGGGTGGCAAGAAACAAGCCATTACTCAAATAGTACCATCTGCAAGCACATCTGTAATTTACCAGAAATCATAAGAGTGACCCATCTGCAATAGGGGAGGTTATGTGGTCAGTCTAATATCAAGATTTATGGGCATAACTTGAAGAGATATGTGTGGCACAAGCCTAAAACTGTCAACTCCTCTAGTATGGTGACCATTTTATGACTTTCATCAGAGTCAAAACAATCTCTGTCACCTGTCAGGAAAACATCTGTCATCCGAGTGAGCCAGGTTGTCATAAAAACATTTTCAGCCTTAGGGAATATCTCTGTTTTTGTCAATAATTTTGCATATGTATTTTGCATAGTAATAATGAACTGTAAAACAGCATCTCTTAAACTGTTAAAGCTAGCAAGACCAAGAAGTAGGGATAGCTATAGACTGTGAAACAAAATTGGTTTATTGTCTTCTAATTATGCAAATTATGGTAATTCATATAGTCGTTAGCGTTTAAATGCTGAAGTTGGCGATAGCCTAATCGAGTGAAACAAAATTGGTTTTGTCCCAGTAGCGTAAATGGTTCAAAAGTACTGTTTTAGGCTTAATTAAGATACCTTTTGAAAAATACAGCAATATATTTAAGTTAATATTCTTCTTACAAATATGTCCCAAATTACAATCAATTTCACCATATTATGATTTTTTTGTTTCTGTGTTTTCAAACACACTATCTAACAGCATTACATTTTAATGTAATTTATTTAATTCAATAATATGTGAGAATACTGTCTGGTCACTTTTGCAAAGTGATCTGTTTTATTGGACATTGAAGTGGGTGAAACAGAAGAGAGAAGAGCTGTGGGTTGGAATCCGGCAGCCGTACATCTGCACTGGAGGCAGTGGCATTCGCCCTTGGACCCCTTATATCATTCTTATGCACATTTTCCTTTGATCCTGACTGGAGAGGGACAGATTGCTGGGAATGGTGCTACATTGGTAGCTGTGTCACATGTATGTAATTAAACTACAGTTTAATCTCGGATGATTCTCTTGAAGCAAGTAAGTCAGATTAAAATTCTACAAGAATGTGCAAACATTTTATAAATAATAGCCGTAGCGGGCGGGTGTCAGATTAATAAATGTGTTCACGGTAGGCCTTTGACTGTTGGTGGATTTGGCAGCTGCGGCACTAAGTTCCGTGTGTGCATCAATGTACATTTTCCATTATTGTGACATACACATACTCCTTTCACCTGGAGAATGTGAGATTGTTTCAGTATTTATTTCAGGGAAGAAATATCATTGTTTTGATATGATGGAAATGTTTGCCACAATGTTGGTTATGTGGGCAATGTACACATATGTTGGGGTTGACAGGACTTCAGAGAGAAGTGTGGATGACTTGAAAGGATGTGCCAGGTGGACATCACCTTCCAGCTTGATGTTTTCTGCAGAGATGGAGGACGAGGACCAGGCGTTGTTTTTATTTAGACTTTGCCTTTGTTTTGGTCATTTCTGACCAATAGACACAGTTTTCTAACATGAAAAATAAAGACTAGTGAACAGGCTATGATCAAGAATCACAAAAAATCAAAATGTTGCGATTCATTTACCCAATTAAGCAAGTGTCCAATGTCAGGACCCTAAAATCATAGCGTGAAAAAGCGCATTCACACAACGCTGAGGCTAAACGAAATCTTTAAAATAGACTACTTTCGTTGCAGGATAGAGATGTATTGGGTTTGAAGATGAGTTTCCTTTTGTATACCTTTCACATAAAATACTGAATAGAATTATTCAGGGAAATGTGAAATTGGTGGCATTTTAGGCTCTGTGTGAAAGGGGTAATCATGGCTGTCCGCTGCCATAGGCCAGTAAGAAGCCAATGGCAACTCTAAAGGAGTTTCAGTCTTCCATGGCTGAGCTGGGATTCACTGTGCTTACTGCAACAATAGCCCGGGACTTCACAAAAATGGCCTGCATGGAAAGTGGCAATAATAAACCCATATAAGAAAACAACTCAGATCAAATCCCTGCTAGATTATGCCAGACAGCATGTAGGAGACTCTGAGACTAAGTGAAGAAATATTCTGTGTTCTGATTAGATTAAAATAGAGCTTTTTGGCCTCATCACTATGCGATATGTTTGGCTTGACACCACACATCATACCGAAAATATAAACTCTACTGTGAAGCATGGTGGTGGCAACATGCTAAACATTGGGATGCTTCTTTGCATCAGAGGCCCTGGAAGGTTGTGAAGATAGATTTAAAAATTAATGCAGCAAGTACAGAGAATCCATGGAAGACAATCTGCTGAAGTCTGCAACGGACCTGGGACTTCAGAGAAGATTAATCTTCTGACAGGACAATGACCAAATACACAGCCACACTTGATTGGCTTAAAAACAAAAGGGACAAATTCAAAGCCTGGACCACAATTCAACTCAGAATATGCATGAAAAAGAGGAAGATTATCGTTCTCCATTGGTCTCCATCCAACTTGATGGACCTTGTGCAATTTTGCAAACAAGAGTCTACATTTACAAAGCTAGTGAAGATTTATCCAAATAACTCATGGATATAATTGCTCCCAAAGCTGCATCCGCCAAATACTGACTACTTACACGATCAATTATTTTCTGTTTTGCATTTGTAATTAATTTAGAAAATGTTTTAGATTTTTATGCACTCCTTGGACTTTTTCATTGATCAGTTGCAAACACTGATCACAAATTAAATATTTTATCTCATGTTGTAACCCAATAAAACGTGAAAGGTCCTAGGGGGTGAATACTTTGGAGAGCCTCTGTAAGTCATTTAGAACATTCCTGACTACAAAGCCTGCATAAAAATGTTGTAATTTTTTTTTCTTGATCTGAACTAGATGAATGTTACAATTTAAGTCTAAATTTAGAGCTTGAAGGGTCTTGAAACCAACTCTCCTAGGTCATCTGATACGAAATAAACTGATGAAGTACAGATTATCCCTACTGTGTTGGTTTGTTGATGGATGTCTAAGTAATTGTATTGAGGTAATGAAATCATCATGATATACAACTGAGTCGTTCAGGGTCAGATGAGCTTGTCTGTAGAATTCAGTGAGATCTGATCAGATTGGCAGGTGTCCTACAGCACATGGCTAATAAGGAACCTAGTGACTCATTGGGCTGGGCATCAGACCGGTGCTGGATCAGTGTCTCTGTATGTGTGTTTGTGTGTGCACGCGAATGCGTAAGCACTTCCACATGTACGTGTGTGTGTGTGTGTGTGTGTATGTGTGTGTGTCTCTATGCAAGGTCCTTGCTCCACACTAGTTACAGTGTGTGAGGCATGTCTGGGCTTGTCCACAGCGCTGTCCTCTCTGATTTCCCGCTTGGAAGTGCTCCCTGTTAGCAAGCAGCAGATTCCCACTCTACTCCCCTGTTTACATGCTGATGCTAATCCATCACAGGCTGCTATCAGCTGCCTTCCCTTGTGTGTGTGTTTGTGTGTGTGTGTGTGTTTTGTCTCTGCGAAGTAGCAACAACAGTCAAGTAGCCCAACAGACATCCCGATGATGCAAGGATGCAGAATGCCAATGCCATCAGTGCGCGTATGTGCATGTGTTTGCATAGTGTGTCTTTTTGTAAGGGAAACCAGTGTTGACTGCCACACATTATAGTCTCATCACAGCAACAGCAACAGGCTCTGGGAAAGTCTGGACATGCAGTTGATGACAGCAAATGAAAAGTTGCTAGAACGAATCTCAGAGCCTGTAATGTTAAAAAAAGTATTGAGCAACACAGTTAATTGCTCTTGTAAGTCACCCTAGATTGACAGTGACAAAACCCTGCCCAAGCACCCCAGTTGTTTTATGCATGTTCCCATGATTCAAACATTTTACAAAGGTCGCAATACATATTACTGTCATGTGCCAGCTTTGGATAGTGGTTTAGCCACAATGGTAATTTCTGGACATATAAGTGTTGGTGAGTATGTCTGTAACAAGCTAGGAAGCCCTGACATGGTCAGAAAAATTGAGATGGAGAACACCTAGTAAAGTATAACCTTACTGTTAATTTACCCATGAGGAAAATAAAGCATTGAGACAAGGCCTGCTCTAGCCATTTGGAAGATGGGTGCCCCCACTTGCAGAGTAGAGAACATTTTATTTCATACTTTAATTTTGATAAATTATAGCAGCTTTAAATAAAGCTTCTTACATTTCTGCATATTTTACCATCGTGCAGAGAGAATTAAAAGGCTGTTTTATAGCTACAATTAAACAAATGTGTTTTATGTGATATAAACATCATATATTTGTGAGAATGACGCACAAATATCAGGAGATCTGGGCCCTTGGGGAAGTGCCTTGCAGGTTAGATCAGTCTTCAGCTTTGATTATGCAAGCAATAACAACTGCATGGCAAATTGTCAACTTATGGAATGACTGACATTCCAAGAGAAAAACCGCTAATGCTTCAATCAATTCTGAATTGCACCTGATGTATTCTACTGTTCCTAATTACAATAAATAGTGACCACCTATTCCTGCAGCCAGTCCGGCTGTATTTCGTTAATAATTTGCAGCACTTTCTGTAAAACATCTTTTTTCGTTGACATTGAAATTGACAACTGTGCAAGCAGAGAGAAAAACTACACTGGGGAAAGGAATATAAAGTAATCATGAATTCTTGTTTGTGGTTCTTGAGTTTATCCATTTTACAGTATACAGCTTAGAAAAAAAATAAACAGACCACTGCCAAATTATCAGTTTCTCTGGTTTCACTATCCACTATGTGATTGAGTAAAATAATTGTTTTTGTTTTATTCTATAAACTTATGACAACATTACTCCTAAATTCCAAATAAAATTCATTTAGAGAATGTATTTGTAGAAATTTACAGCTGGTCAAAATAACCAAAAAGATGCATTGTTTTCAGATCTGAAAAAATGCAAAGAAAACAAATTAATATTCATTTTTAACAACTAAATACTAATGTTTTAATTTAGGAAAAGTTCAGAAATCAATATTTGGTGGAATAACCCAGATTTTTTATCACAGCTTTCATGCGTCTTGGCATGCTCTCCACCAGACATGCTGTATGTCACATTGTTGTTGGCTGACTTTATGTCACTCCTGGCACAAAAAGCTTGGCTTTGTTTGATGGCTTGTGAATTCCATCTTCCTCTTGATCAAATTCCAGAGGTTTACAATGGGCTTCAGTTCTGGAATTGGGCTGGCCATGACAGGGTCTTGATCTGGTGGTCCTCCATCCATTCCTGGATTGACCTGTCTGTGTGGCATGGAGTATTGTCCTGCTGGAAAAAACTATTCTCAGAGTTGGGAAACATTGTCAGAGCAGAAGGAAGCAGGTCTTCTTCCAGGATAACCTTTTTCTTGGCTTGATTCATACGTCCTTCACAAAGACAAATCTGCCTGATTCCAGCCTTGCTGAAGCGTCCCCAGATCATCACCAATCCTCCACTAAATTTCACAGTGGGTGCGAGACACTGTGGCATGGAGGCTTCTCCAGGTCCCCATCCAACGATTAGATGGCCAGTTGTTTGGCAAAGCTGAAAGTTTGAATTGTCAGAGAAGATGACTTTACTGTATTTGGTCCAATACTTATGGTGTTTTGTAAACTTCAGCCTGGCACTTCTTTGCTTCTCATTGATGAAGGGCTTTTTTCTAGCTTTTCATGACTTCAGCCCTGCAAATAGGAGCCTGTTTCGAACCGTCCTCACTGTGAACTTCACCCCAGCTGCTGTTTGCCATTCTTTTTGTAGGTCACTT
The DNA here is from genome assembly GCA_016801105.1 of Esox niger. Classification (NCBI taxonomy): domain Eukaryota; kingdom Metazoa; phylum Chordata; class Actinopteri; order Esociformes; family Esocidae; genus Esox; species Esox niger. The sequence goes on from JACXGJ010000414.1 coordinate 47,674, forward strand.
GATGTCATCCTACGGTTGTTGAGTGACATTCGAATGAGTCATCTCGGTCTGTGGACCATCTTTTTCGCCCTCTGCCGGTCTGTAGATTTGTTGTCCGCAGTGTCTGTTGCTTGACCTTGTTCTAATGAACCACTGTCTTTGAAATTTTCAGGAAGGAACCAACCTGACTGTATCCCTCTGCTAGTAAAGACACAATTGAACCCTTCTTTTCCTCACTCAAAGCTTTTCTTTTCATCTCTTTTGTCAAGCTGAATAGTTTTAGATTTTTTCAAATTACCTTTGTTATACTACTTGCACTGTTTTTGCCATCCAGCTGGTCCTACTGCAAGCGGATAGCAATGTAGTTTTTTTACCTTTCCTTGTTAAATTAGATTTGGTTCAGGTAATCACCTAATCAGAACCTTTTTAAGTGATCCTGTGTTCAAATTGAACAGACACTGGAGTGAAATGGCTGCCATACATGTATAGATGCTGATTTAAGAAAAATTAAGAGTGGTCTCTTAAAGTTTTTCAGAACTGTAAATTCATAATTTGTAGTTTTAACACTTTGCTACCTTGTAATGATATTTTAATATGAATTTTATTTCAATCGATTGTCAGTGATTTCCACGTATCTTTTTTAAAATGTCAAATATGTTATTTGGCAAATGTGTTAATACATCTATCTTTACACACATGGGTCCTGCTTTTTTTGTTCAATGTGTTGTATTTCTTTGACATTCACAGTCTAAGAAATTGATGATTGACTTTGTCATACAAGTGGGATCTACAATAGTCGCCAACATAAAAAAATTAATTTTACATTTGGCTCTCACTTTTGAAAACCACTCATTTCCAATTGCAATTCAAAGATCAGGTCATCGGGTGAATTTAAGATGTGAAACTGGTTGCAGTGGCCATTAAAGGGTGGGACAATTTTTACTTCAGTGTGTGTGTGTGTGTGTGTGTGTGTGTGTGTGTGTTTCACAGAAAGTGTAACTCATGAGAACGACACAGTTCCCTTTCTTAGAAAGCAAAGTGCATGCCTGGACATATCCCTCTATGTTTATCTATCCATTTCCCAGACGTTTCCAGTCCCCTGTTCCCAGCGCTCTACAACTCCACACCGTCTCATTCACACATGACGCCGGAGGGCTTGGGCACACAGATGCAATGCTCCACATTTAACCCTACTGCAATTAAGATGGAATTCCACCCAATGTCTATTTTCCCATTTCCTAGAATGAGCGCTCTCCTAGACAGATGAATACCCCAATAGGATTAGCTAATCAAGTGAGAAAGCAAAGCCTCAGCCTCAAAGGCCAGGTCTGGATTGTCCGATCACCTTGAGGGCCTTTCAGCAGCCTGGAAGATGGCTAGGTCAAATGCTTCAGAACTGTTTAAATACCAAAGAGCTGATCTTAACCTTTCGATTTTTTTGTTTACATTTTATGGATACAATCTGTACTACTAAAAATTACTGTACTTCTAATTCTACAGTGTTGAGGAATGTACTTGGGTCTTGCTAAGTTTGCATGCAATCATTCTGCATTTCCGGACTTACAGATATAAAGACATTCTATCCAGTCCCCATCTTGAATCTTTAACATGTATTGTAGGAGTTCCAGTGCAGGACAGACCCTAATGGCAACTGACACTAACATTTCTTTTCAGTAGCTGAAAAAGTAGACTTTTCAAAAAGTCAATGAAAACCTGCAGTAACCACATAATGTTTTTGGCACATTAAAAGACAGAGAGAAAGAGTTAAAGCCTCTGGTTATGATAAATATTCACCCACTTTGCATTATTACATTTTGAGTTATGAAGTGGAATTTAAATGTATTTCCCTTTCAGTCAGTCACTTCAGTTGAAAGATGACATATTCGTATCTGAGGAAAATAAACTCACCCCTGATGAGGCCACATAGATCCCACTCTACAAAAGCCCATGAGGCATTTGCTCACTTAGATTTTCTGCTTTGGCACTAACATGAAAAATATATGTAACTGCCTGATAAGAAACATCTGTAAAGCCAAACGTCCCAATTTGTTTGGTACCCTAAAATCTGAGGATTTTGTACAAAATATGCTGTAATTAAAGTCTACACTCCTGGAATACAGAGCCAACATGTGTCACTCTTCCAATTCTGTTGGTGTTCATTGTATATACAGCATCCTAAAATATTCACCAGTTGGTATTTAAGGAAGTCTAAATTAGCTATTAAGTAAACGTTTGTTTAAAAATTACGTAAACACTCTGAGAAGAATTATTCTACAGTATCACCAAGAGAATAACCAACAACACAAGGCTCAATCTACACTTGAGTAGCTTACCAAGAATACATTTAATGCTCCTGAATGGCCAAGTTTGACCCTCAATAAGTATGAATTAATATTGGGCAAATGTCACACAACTCAAGTGTGTGACCCTCTTAGAGTCCTAATCAGGATGACTTATGGCTGTAATCACTACCAAAGGTGTTTTTAACTCAGGGGATTGAATCCTTATCTAATGAAGGTACATTTGTGTTACATTTTCATCCATTCAAAAACAATTGATACATTTCAATCTGAATTTGCAGTGAAAGTAAAAAGGAGATTTTCTAAGGCCAGGGGGTAAATACTTATTACAGTATATCCACTGTATATCTCAGTTCCTCATTTTCTTTTCTCTACTCTGGCCACACACACACTTACAATAATAAATGTGTTGAGATAATGTGGCCTGGAAACCAAATTCTGTGCTCACTTGATTAAACACTGGAATTTTGTGCAGTGCCCAGAAATGAGGTTAGCATGGTTTGTCGGCTGCCAGTTTGGAAGTGCACAAAAGGAAAATAGGAAAACAGTGTCTGCCGTTCACTGGCTTCTCAAAGTTCTTGATGTATGTTGGTGTACGTCACTCTGGATAATACAAGGTAGCTATAGACTCCAAATATGGCTGGTGTAGTGCTTTTTGGGTTGACCAACTTTAAAGGGAGAACCCTGTGCTGGGCCCCTCTCAGGAGGAACGCACCTCAGTCTGCAGCTAGTTTGCCTTCCCTGCTCTACTGGCAGTGAAGTCAGTTCCCTATGCAGTCCATTGCTGAGAAAAGCCAACTGCTCATTTATCCTTGATTCTTCAGTGACAAAAAACATTTGTTGTTTGTCAGATGACTGATCCACATGCGTATTTGTCTGGGAGAGTTATGTTACAACATTAATTTGTGCAATGAGCCATCGTTAATTTCTGTATTTTTCTCTCCTTTCAGCATCCCTTGTTGAAGGAAATATTGTATTACTTATTGAAATAATATAAACATTGTTAAACAATGCTTTTCTTTGTAGTCTATTGGCACAATGTATGTATATGGGTTAGGTTGAACATACTTTAGGGACAGGGAAACAATGATTCTACATTTGTTTTCATGATTGACTGACACAAACAGTGTGGTGTTTGTGAACAGGACAGCATGTGTAAATGGAGCACATCAGAAATTGAACCCTGGTCTCTGGTGGGGTGTTGCATATGTGCCTGTGGCCAGCAATTTTAAACATCTTCTCACACAATCTTAACGCTCACGACAAACCCGTGCTTTTTATAGACACTTTTCATGCCAGTCACTGTTGTTTACAACCTTATCTCCTAATAAAACATGTCCCGTTGATGAAACTGCCGACACAGAATTATAGTATGGCTTTAACATTTAATTATGCTATGTGGTGGCCCATAATTTATTTTGTAATAGTTTAACATAAAAATGTTTCCATGTGGTATATATTTATTTTTAACATTGTCAGAATGAATTGTATGAATTACACCACTTCCCTAATCCAGAACGGCTCTTCCCTGCACACAAATTACACAGAATATATTGTTACATTCCCGTTCTTTTCCCAGGTACTGTAAAAGATGGGATTTACATTTCTTGATGTTCAAAAAGGAGTTTCTCCTATGTTTATAACTATACATCAAATATTTAGATGAACTGGCAGTTCCTGTGTGGTTATTAGTAGGGGTGTGGCAATCTTATACTCGTCCTATGCACACTTGCCATTCACTTGTCATACACTCATCTGAAATTGTGTAACATTTCCATTTTTTCAGTTTGTATTGAAATTTAAGCAGTTCAAGTCTGGTGAATTATTTCAAATTACAGAAAGGAAAGCAATAAACTGGTAAAAATTAAAATATTCTCAACATTTCATAAAAAAAATAGTAATGAACTTTAATTAAAGATGAACAATTTAAAGAACAATTTAGAGTTCTGACCCAAAGACATAAATAACATCTCCACTTCCCCAGCTGAGATTCTTTGGAGACTTGAACCGTCCTCCTCATAGTGTGTGGGGTCAAAATAGACACCCGTCCTCTTCTAGGCCAGTTCCTTTAAACTTGTTAATTATTGCCCTGATGGAAATGGGCATTTTCAACCATTGAGCTATTTTCTGATATCCATTTCTTGATTTGTCCAGCACAACAGAAAATGTTGTTGCACATCATTGCTGTATTGTTGTCTTTAACACAGTGTTGGATGACTATGGGAACTTGTCCTCTATGTCAGCTCATATTTATACCCCAGGGAAACCGGAAGTCATGACATACCAAATGTCCCTAATCACTCAGATGAACTTCAGATGCCAAAATATGAATGGGAATATACTTCAGTTAGATTTTAATCACAATCATTTCTAAAGGTGCCAATAATTGCGACCGATGTTTTGGAAAAAAAATATTATTTCAGTTATTTCACATTTTATTTTCTCAGTCATTTTACTCCAATTAAATTACAAATGTTTTTTTATATTTTAGACCAAGAGGATGAACAACAATGATTGTTTTTTCACTGCCTGTTTTTCTCATATTTAGCAAGGGTGCCATTAGTGGAGGGCAATGTACCTTGCCTATGCCCTGCACAACTGTAGCATCACCATGCACTTTGAGTGAGAAGTACTATTTACAGTGAATGTTACTTAGTGAGAACTTCTCTGGGAATGCAAGTGAGTTTAGTTCATTCAAATCCAGTTGTTGCGTCAGGTCCAATGTCACGTAGCCACCAGTGTCTATTCTGACAACAGAATAAGCCAATTCAATTCAGCATTCTGTGAGTGCAGAATTATCCAATGACAGATAATGACAATCATTTATCATGTCATAACATTGTCTGAGGCGAGGTTAATCAGTTGTTGAGTGCCACAAGGGAGTGCTTTAGGGCCCCAGCTCTTCTTGTTATAACATAGCGATATAAAATCTACCTGCTCCTGTCAGCTCTTTTGTATGCAGACGATTCAGCACTTTCATTCTCAAATAAAGATAAGACAAGTAGAGAGCGAGCTCAGTTCACAATGGAGAGGATCAGTAACTGACTGTCAGGTAACAAACAGTCTCTTTATTTGGGGAAACAATTTTTTGGGGATGTAAGATAAGGCTAGGTGAATCACCAGGCTTTAGCGTCATGTTTAGTGAAACAGCAAATGCGGCCCAAGACTGTTAGTTACCAAGGCTGTAATTTTGGAGTTGTTTAGGAGCATACGACATAAAGCTATTGCTAAGTTCCTTGCTGTAATATCTCCCATATCTGGGTAAACACCCAGGAGTACTTCCAAAGATCATACCACTTATGAAGCAGGGACATGTGCTGACCTTATCTGCAGCAGTTGTGCACTGTCCAATCCAATTTCCCATAGACCATGTTCAGTTGAGGGAGAGATCAGGACCTTCCTGTCTGCTGAGATTGCCATCACCAAATTGGTCCGCACCAGAACTCAGAGATCCATTAGCATTGAGTGGAAATGCTTGAGCCCAAAAAAGAATGAACACATCCTCCTTACTGAGTTGCATGGACTCTACAAGACCCTTGAAGGTGTCCTGTGGTATCTGGCACCAAGATATTCGCAGCAAATCCTTCAAGTCCTGTAAGTTGCAAGGTGGAGCCTCCGTGGATTGGATTTGTTGGTCCAGCACATCCCACAGATGCTCAATCAGATTGAGACCTTGGGAATTTTGAGGTGAGGGCAACACCATGAACACTTCATCAGTTTCATCAAACCATTCCCAAACAATGTGTGCTGCGGGGCAGGGTGCATTATCCTGTTGAAAGAGCCCACTGCCATCAGGGAATACCATTGCCATCAAGGGGTGTACCTGGTCTGCAATGATGTTGAGGTTGGTGGCACAAGCCAAATTGACATCCACGTGAATATCTGGACCCAGGGTTTCCCTGCAGAATATTGCCCAGAACATCACACTCCCTCCACTGGCTTGTGGTCTTCCCATAGTGCATCTTGGTTCCATTCTTGGTGCCATCCCTTCCCCAAGTATACGGCGCGCACATACACAGCCGTCCACATGATGTAAAAGAAAACAGGACTCATTGGATAAGGCGACCTTCTTCCACATCTCCAAGGTCTAGTTCTGATGCTCGTGTGCACCATTGTAGGTGCATTCAAAGGTGGTCACAGGGGTCCTCATGGGCGGTGGTCTTTGGGAGGCACCGCGTGTTGTGACATTCTTCCATCATAAACCTATTCTGTGACTTTCTTTTGCTTTGGCCGAGATGGGATAGCATTTATTGCTCTCACGCATTGATGAGGCTTGGGTGCCTAAGACCATGTTGCCAGTTTGTGGTTTGGACCACTGGTGGTAAGTACTCACTGCTGACCAGGAGCACCCCACAAGCCATGCCATTTCAGAGATTCTCTGACCCAGTCGTCTGGCCATAACAATTTTGCCTTTGTCAAAGTTGTTTAGGTTTTAATCCTGCCAATTTCTTTTGCATCCAACATGTTGACTACAAGAACTGATTGTTTGCTTATCATAAAATGTACTCAGACCTTGACATGTGCCCCAAGATGATCATCGTTATTCGCTTTACCTGTGAGTGGTCATAATGTTCTGGCCCATCAATAATTCAACACAAATTATGTCCAAAACTTAATGATCAATTGTTGTGTTGATGTTTATTTCTTTTTCAGCAATAGGTGGGGGCTGTAAATTAGAATATAGGGTTAGTGCTTCTTTTAGTACCATGGAATATTTTTTGCATCATTCAAGTTAAGTGTGTGCCAAAGTCAATGTTTTTATGTAAGTCACCCAGTTTTGTTAGAGCATTCCAAGCAAGTGTGTAGGGGCTAAGGGTCAGTTTGAGGTTCGCAGCTGGAGCATCCGGTTTTGGTGACAGGCAGACATATTTTCAACAGTCACTGTACAGACTACATCCCTTAAAGCCTAAAAGGGAAATGATGGCTATCATACAAGCCATCACAACTTTCTCTGATGGCTTAACATGGAAAGAGAAGATTAAAATCTTCTTAGCTAAGTTACTTTCTTTATCTTGATGTTTTTTATGATTTAGATTGTAATCATTGCTAATGGTCATACTATTTTCTTCATACTGTTTATCGCTATTACCTCTATTAACTCTTTAAATTCTACATGTATTGTTATAGCTAACAACAATGGTATTTTCCCTTCTTTATTTTCTTACGTATAATGCCCATCAACGCCAAAGTATTTCCATCATTGATTTTTGTATTATATATGGATTCTATCTGAATAATTATATATGCTTCTATCTGAAACTTTGAATTATATTATATAGAAAATTAATATGCTGTGAAACTGTCTACATTTTCTTAGTTAAAATGCAATTTGTAAATATGCATCAATAAACAAGCCTAGGCAAATGCTCTTTAGATAATCTGGTAAAGGCCTTGATTAGGGTTTTAGCATTACTTTGGGCAAGTAATTATTATTTTTTTAAGTCAAGCGATGGTTGAAATTCTGTAAATCCTTTTTGAATAATTGGATAATTATGGTATGGTATGAATATAGTACATATATATAGGCAATGGATCTACTTTTGGTATGAGATGGTGCATCTGCTTCTTGAGAACTCATGACCTAGTGTAAATGCAGGTAGAATTAAAGCAAACCAAATATCTGGCCCTTGTTATTTCTAATGTACTATACCTCTGCCGTTTTGACCCATAGGACCTCCAGACGTGGAGCAGGCCTGTGAGCCCAGTGTGCGCACCTGGAGCCCTAACGCCGGCATTGAGCAGGGGGCTGTGGGACTTTCCGAGTGCCCCTTGCAGGGTTGCATGCTCCAGCTGGAGTTCCCCCACCCACTTGTGCCTGACTCCCTCACTGTGTGGGTCACTTTCTTCAGCCCTGAGGAGACAGCCCTTCCTGTGATCCACAACATCCTGCTCTTGACCGTCAGCGGCAACAACCTTTCTCTAGGCCCTAGTAACGTTTTCTGTGATACACCGTTGACACTGAAGCTGGATGTGGAGGATGAGGTGTACGGTGTGCAGTTCTTCACCATGGAGCAGCACCTGGAGATTGACGCCACCCTGCTGGCATCCAAGCCTGACTGCCCGCTGTGTCGCCACTGTCAGCCATTTCGCCACCGATTGCTGCGCCGGCCACCTTTCTCCCAAGCCCCCCGCGGATTGGTGTTGAATGACCCAATTAGGCGATACACCGACAGGTGAGAGACCGGACCGGGTATGGTCAGCTGTCAGTTTCACATAACTTTACATTACACCAGAAGATTCCTGCATTCTTTGGTTTATGGGTAAGGAGTTGCGTAGTAGGCTAAGCATGATCTCTTCACGCTGCCAATTAATCGGATCTGAGGCCCAATGTCCTCGTTGACCCTGTGTCAATGAGGACAAAAAAACTGTTTCTTTTGCTTTAAGTTGTTTTTGGTCAGGGGTGAAGCAGAGCCAAAGTTAATATGCTGAAGCAGGCGCTGCAGCTGCAAGCAGATTCAAGCCCAGGCTCTGCCTATCTGCTTGTGTGCAGAGGAGCAGCTGGGGTGGTCTTTACTGGCCCATGCTCTGTCTACACCAGCCAGACACCAGAGATCTGGTCTGCCGGCTCTGTACCTCCCCTCTCTGACTCTATGGTGAATCCAACCCTGGGCAAAGTGATACTTGTGACAGTATTTTGGGTGATTTAAATTTCTTTTGAAATGTTGTCACAATTAAATAAATGTTGAGGTTGGATAACACTTATTTTAATAATTAAAATGAGTAACATATAAACATATTATTTTATTTAAGTTACGATACAAATTATTATTTTTAAATAGCCACAGGTGTATTAGTGGGCTACCATCAGTTTCAAATGTTTTCAAATCTGCTACCCAACACCCACTTATTGAGTCAAAGGTCGCTACGCACATTTTTTTTTGCAACGCTCCATGGAGTTGTTGCGGAAAATAACTATCCTGTTGATGGCATTATCTGTACATGGTGGCAGACTTTTGTGCTTTGCTTTCATGGAATCTGCTGACTAAATGAAGGTAGCACTATCTGTAGATTTGTTATGTGTTGTTTGATTTTCCTACCATATTGTCATGTCAGCATTGGTTCACAAGATGTGAAGTGTGGGTGAAAAGACACAATAGGGTGAGTTTGCATGTTATGCAAGATATAGAGAGAACACCAGTAAATTATAAGTTAGTAAAAACACATTCTCATTACTGTGCATTATGGATGAATATACTGTTTAATCATCATTTGTTGATTATGTCACCAACATTATATAATGCTATTCGGCTGTGACATACAGATTTGAAAGCAGCGGTGTCAGACTTGTGTATTCAGTCAAGAAGATGTGCAGAAGACTCAGTAATTCAGCATTTTCTATTTACACCAAAAAGATGGTGGAGGAATGCAAGAGGAACTGAGTTAAAAATGTAATAATTGGAATATGGACATTTTGTAGATTAATTAAGAACCTTGTAGATTTACAATATCACAGAGTATTGTATTCAACCTTCTAAAAGTATAGTCATTCCAGCAGTACCTCATACTCCATTAGGTCTCAAAATACCTAGAACATATCAATGATAGTGGAAGTTTTAAATCAATACACGATAGTATATATTTTTAAACACTTGCTAGTAGTGTGATGTGGGCTGCAATGCTGAGTAATGTGAAAAAAGTCCTCCAAAAGCTCTTACCTTAGCATTTGTTGGCTGTGACGTTTGTAAACAAAACATTGTCTGGATTGCAGTCCTTGCATTACTTACTACCTGCATTTCTAACACTTGAGATGGAAGATATGTAAAAAACAACAACATTGGAAAACATAATTTTGCTGATCCGATTAGAAGGAGTTAAAATCTTAGATAGAGTAAGTGCATTAAACAAATATTGTGTGGTTAAAGAGCTAAAACACTGTCGCCTAGCGGTCTAAGACCACTGCACTTTCAGCAAAAACAATCTTTCTCTGTCAATTAAATACATTCCTCTGGATGCATTTTTATCTATGGAAAGCATAATGCATTATCTTGAAAGCAGACTATGTGTCTGAGTATTATGAATATGAAATGTCTCCTCATTGACTGCAAAGAATACAAAGAAAAATTCTGGTCATGGTATTTGGTATTTGTCATCTATTTCTGAGTTTTGTTACACTGAACAAATCCATCCTTTTTAGACCTTTAATAAGATCTTGAAAAGAATAATACATTAATATTAATAATTTCTCAGTAAAAAAATAGCCTACAAGTATTACTTTGCCAAAGCATATCGCTTGGATGGCAGCTGTAAAGTGACTACTTGGGTGAAAGCAGTAAATGTTTTGGACAGGTCTCTATCAACATACATAATGCAAGATGATTTTGTTATTTTATTCTACTCTTTGCAGAAGTGTTCAAGTTCAATTAAATTGCTATGGGATTTGCTATGCATAACACAACACTGTAAGTTCACAGATATTCTATGGGATTTAGGTAGTTGCTCTGTTAAGGCCAATACAAAATATTATTTTTTATTTTTTCAAGCCCTTCCTTGGTTGACTTAGCTGTCTGATTTGAAGAGTTGTCCTGTTGAAAGGTGCGCAGCAGCATTTTGGCAGAGGGAATATTGTAATATTTTGAGCTGTTCATTGTCGACTCTGTCCTGTCCAGAGCCCCTGTCCCTGCTGAAGAGAAGCAGCCCCATAGCAGGATGCTGCCACCTCTATGCTTGACAGTAGGTATTGTGTAGTTTAATGGGTTGGCTTTGAGACAAACATTTGTTTAAGGATTTAGGACAAAATGTTTTGCCTGGGTGTCATCAGACTAAACCATGTTTTCCCACATGATTTTTGAAGATTGGATGTGTCTATATGAGTTTGGGATTTTTGTAAGTGACAGCTTCCCTCTAGCCACTATATACCACAGTCCGTATACGTAGAAAAATGGTTGGGCTATGCAGGGACTGCGTATTTGGATTTAACTGGTTGATGTCAGCAGGGTGGCATTACCAACCCCCATAATGAAGGGTGGCAAACTAATGCAATAAATGTTATTTTTCATAGAATTTTTTTTGCACTTACATGTCATTGTTTGCAAGAACATATTCAAGGTGATAGAATTCCTGACATTATTTGTCTTGACTTCAGCCTTTACATAAAAACATTGCTGTACTGTCAATAATGGAGTGTACACCTCTGATAGCCACTGTGTTTTTAGTGGGGTTGTAAACTAGAAAGAGCTTTTTGACATCAGCATTAACTGTGCTGCGCAGCACATGATTTGTCAATTAAGCTGGATGATGACAGTCAGTTTAGCTGGAAACTTGTTAATGTATAAAGTTAAAAAAATCCATAAAGTACACAAAGCAAACTTCTAAATTAACTTCTTACTAGCAGGTTCCTTCTCGACAATGCTAGGAAAAGTATGGTGGCATATTGTTGCCATAAAAGGACATGCCTTTACTGGCTGTTGTTATTCAATTCTTCTTCTAAAAGTCAAAATGTTGTAAGAATAATTTAGAAATTGTATCTTGAGAATACATTCGCAGTAAATAACTGAATATAAATCTAATCTAACAAATCTGAACCTGGTAGAATGTCAGTTGTGAGTTTGTATTTTTTTTGTAAGTTCAGTGGCCTTGGCCTTTTTATGGCAGTGGTCAGAACTGGCTAATTGCAGTATTATATTGTGTAAAAGATGTTTGACATCATTCCTATAGACAAATGTCCTGGTCAACTCACAGCAAATGACTGCTCATCATATGATGAGATAGACTGACATGTACACACAGACATATACACAAACACAATCCCTTGTAGGATTGGGATTTTAGGTCTCCACTAGAATAGTGATACAAGAAAATACACACGCACACACATACCCACACACACACACACACACACACACACACACACACATACACACACACACACACACACACAACGATAGATCAGATAGCAGTGATTGCTCCCCTGCTGAGGATGTATACACACGTCCATTCTTATCATGATCAACACCGCAGAACAAACTGTGTCGGGAAAGTGGCGGAAGATCTGTTTGGGCCTCTGTGTTGTGGTTCCGTCATGGTTCTTCTGGAGTGTTTAGATTGACTTACGGTTTGCTGGATTGTCATTGTTCAATGCCCATCCTGGACCCTCCTCTTCTCCTTCTTAATACACCCCTACCAGCCCGAGCATCCGCACTCAATCGCACACTGTCCACTTGGAATCGGGCATGGAAGGAATAATGCATCGCTGGAGGTCAAGTTGGTGGGGTTGAATAATGAAGGAAAATAGTAGGGTGAAAACCTGGATGGGATGAAGAGGGAGAGAGAGAGGTGGAATGTTGGAGTGGTTAACGGTGGGCCTTCGTGGTTTGAAGAGGTGATGGGGGTGAAGGGGTAAGGCTGATGCTCTGACATGTTAGAGCTTCAAAGCCCACCTCAGCTCCTATGTGTCGGGTCCCCATGGCTGCAGTTCTGGGGCCTCTTTTATCAATATTGATACAAAAAGCTTAGACTTACCTTGGTTATTTGCATTTCAACATGCCCCTAATTACCCACACATGGTCTAAATAATCCCTTGAAGTACAAAATTGCAATACAAAAATCTCTAATACGCATCCCGTTTTCAGGGGATCCCTCAAATAGCCTAGGTACAAATGTGGTTCAGAATGTACAAGCATTCTACCTCCCACTTTCCTCCCACTTTTGCTACCAGATTCAGCAACATCTTTTATGCGTCACTTATCACCTACAAATTAAGTGAGTGGAAGGCCGAGGTGCTGTCGATCTGGGTTCGGTGATTTTTTCATGTCATTTGTACGTCAGTGTAAGCCACTGTTTTTGAAGACACTGACTTGTTTGTCCTGGGTGAGATGCGTGATTGGTAATTGATAAGAATTGATAAGGTCCTTTTAAAATCTATCTACTGCACAAACCCGAGCAGGGACAACCCTTGGATGTGCAATGGAAAGGAATTAATTATTCTTTCCCACTCGAAAATAGGTTTAATTATTACAGGAAGCGATGTCTGCTGAGCCAATGTACTTTCTGCCTCTACAATTAAGCTTTCTGGAAGGTTTTAGCTTGAACCATTATTTCTTAGTTTATAACTGTACAAATTAGACAAGACAACAGCATATACAAAAAGTCTGATTTCATGTTTATTTTTCATTTCACACATTAAGGCAAAAAAGGTGAACATTCTGAAGGGGGTGGTGTCTTTCTATACCCACAAGCTTCCTTTTTACAGTATTATGTATGTTACATTGTATTTCTTCTGCAGAGGGTATATTTGCATTTTTATACCCAACAGCCTTTTGGGTTCCCTCTTCTGATGGAAAAAGTGGGTAAAATGGTAGTCCTAGAGGTTTAGGTACAGTGGTAGAGTCATGGTTTTGCAACTGTGAGATCATTCTTTCAAATACCTTTGAAGGCAGTAAGGAACAATAGATAATTTTAAGAGTCTGAAGAACAAATTTTTGCACTACTATATGTATGTATACTGATTCATGGAGTAATTCCAGTTAAAATAGTGGTATGTTTGGGGTAGAGGAATTTCCATTTCACACCTTTCAATGTTCCTCCACAAGTTATACTAATTTCTAGATGGAATTGAACTATTGGTTGTTTATCATATATTAAATACTTTATAGACCCACTCAATTGTTTTGAGCCCTGTTGAGTTGACTGTGTCAAGGCAAATGCAACTTGACACACTAAGAACAGTTTAAAGTATCCGTAAAAAATAAATGTTGCCTCATTTTTTGTGGGGCCTATTTCATCCAGGTTTAATAATAATAATAATAATAATAATAATCATAATAATAATAATGAAAACATAATCAATTAGAATGTAATATTCAGATCGTGAATTGGACTCCAGTCTCTCACATTAGACATCTCCAGAAATGTTCAGTTCATGTGAGGGTACTTATTTTCATACAATCAGTCAATCAATATTCAAGAAATGCTTTACCCTCTAAAGAACAATTGCTGCCACCTCAAGAACTCTACATTCATCTGAAAGTTTTTTTAACTGTTCATGTTTTAACTATAAAATATATTTTGTAGAATGCTTTATTTTAGTTTGTAAGATTTACAGATGCTTGCAAATGTTTACTGATTTTAAATGAATTCTGTTAAGGCTAAATTATTATGTATGATTGTACAGACCTGTATTTTGTAGCAGTGTTTCCTGCAAAGAAAACCTTCAGCTATTGCTCATCTATCTTATGCACATCAATGTAGATTAGAAGTAGGCTAATCTTTGGAGAAGAGTCTAGTCATGGGGTCACCTCTTTGTAGTAAGCAGGTCTATTTTCCATCTCCACAGTTTATATAATCCCCCCACCCCACCCCCATTCCATAACACATTCTCTAGATCTCCATGGCCCCCCTCAACTCCCACAAAACCCCACTGTGCCCCGATCTCCTTTTGCCATCCCCTGCCTGCTCTCTCTCCATAAGGAGCTGCATTAGCACTGAGCCTTGCATAAGCTCTCTAATATGAACCAGACAGAGGTAGTGGAAGAGGCCTGAGCGGGTCCAGGGATGTCTGGATGTCTGGCCGTCTCGCCCCTCTCTTTCTCACCTCAGACCCCTTTTCTGAGAATTCCAACCGGATTTCCCAGTTATAACATTGGGCCTGGTTTGAAGTAGATGAAAGTGTTATAAATGCTAATTATTAAATAGCTGTTAAAAATGTGATTGCCTTTGCATTTATTATTTAATTATTATTTAATTATTAATTCTGATAATGTTATACATATGTTTATTGTATAATTAAATGTTTAGCTTATTAAGACATTATGATATTTGTTAAAAAAAATATCAGTTGTGTAATAACTATATATACTATGTATTAAATAACAGTATATAATAACAACATACAGTCTACAGTATTATTTATACTGAGTCTACTTTTGCTGGTTTGCGTCTTTTAGGGTAGGTTTGTATCAGCTTTGCATACAATGTTGGAGTGATTTTTGTCAGTTGCCATTGGTAGATTTGTACCAAGATGTTCAGGTTTGCTGTCTGACGCTCATGGACCACCTGAAATAGTTAAACTGGTTCTCAATGGAATTGTAGAATATTCACCTTTGGCCTTGCTTGGGATTATTGCCTAGTTGATGTTGTGAATGTTCTCCCAAGCTTCAGGTTTTTAGTGGACTGAAGCTGGTTGTCTAGAAATATTTGTATTTTGTGCCATTCATTACTCCGTACATTTTAACAATATGCCCTGTCCCTGCTGATGAGAAGTATCCCCACAGCATGATGCTGCCACAACCATACTTCCCCGTTGGGATGGTGTGTTTTGTGGTATGTGCTGTGTTAGGCCCTTGCCACAGTTTTTTTGTTGGGATGCTGTGTGTCCTCTGACCCACACAAGTCTCACATCACAGCTGGGTGATGCTCCTGCTTTCTGGTAAGCTCAAGACCTGCGTTCAGATGGTACTTTTTTACTCTGATAACAGCATCTTCCTTGCCACCCGACACACAGGCCAGAATAAGCGGAGCTCTTAATATTGTTTACTGGTGCACCATTACTTCACTCCTAGTCATTGAAATCTCTAGCACCTCTCTGTGGCATATTCCCCTTCTCTTGCATTTTCTTGTTTTTGCACTGAATTTTGAGGGACAGCATTTTTGACGGACAGTGCCTGGATGCTCCAACTTGGCTCTTGCTCACTAGGATATCCAAACAGTTATTATAAAGGTTCTCTACATTACCTTACTTATGCTCTAAACATTTCTGAATGTGCTTCACCTTATAATATTATTTACGTCATACAATGTAGTATTTAAATAATCATTGGTTTAATTCATATTGTAGCCCACATAGTTTGTCCTTAGAAAATATAAATACACGCAATCCATAGCAGGCTTTCATTTTGAAGGAAAAATAAGAAAATCTGACGTCTTTTTAAGGAGCACTGTGTAGAATAGTGCTAACAGTAATACAAGATCAGAACAGTATTAACTTATACCATGGTGCAATCGGGTGAAAAGGATAGTACAGCGCATGTGGAAATAGAGTGTAAGGAATTTATAACTCTCTCATGCAAGAGAGTTTATCTGGGGAATATCTCAAGCACTCGGATCAGTTTTGTAAGAAAATATTATTTGAAACATTTCCTCAAAATAATTAAATACAGATGTCTACTGGTCAAACATATTGCCCCTTTTAATTATGAGTTTCAGCATTTCAAATACAAAAACAAAAATATTAAATTTGTAATATATTTCAGTCCCTTATTTGAACCAGAAGTATTTCCGCAGGACCAGAGTTAGGTAATCCTGTCCATAACAAAGAGGGCATTATCATATTTTTCTAAATTATCAAGTGTTATTTTGATGACACTGGCCCTTTAAACATTTGCATATATTTTGTCTCGTTATCAGTTCATTCCAGGGACGTCGCTGAGGACATTGTGAGGAGATTCTCAGGATGTTGTGTCTTGATTCCCTGGTGATTTTATTAAGTTTGTACTTTGACCTAGGGAAGCAAAGAGAATGTTCATAGCAAGTTTTTTTGATGGTGAGGGTTGTTGATTTTAATGCTGTTTATTTCTGAAATAAATAGAAAACATAAAAAAAAATGAAATAGAGCAATAAAGCCTAGCTGCACTAGACATCACCCTATTGCCTAGCTCATCAGGATCCATCATCTGGTTGGTGACTGATTTTTACCAGTAGGTAGGACATTTCACAAAGGCAAATCAGAAAGATCAGCATAAAAAGATATTCACTTCTAATTCCAGGTTAATTATTTTGTACTATGTTATTGTGTGAAATGTTAAAATACTGTTAAGCCAGATCAGGGGAAAATGCGTTCCCTCAGGCACATAAGAATTTGTGTCCATAAACTTCATTGTTGAGCAAGACACGTCAGCATTGGATGTGCTTTGGAGAATATACATTTCAGCATTGACTGTTTAAAGTCTGCTTTGAGTGGCAATGATGGAACAGGGCCTTTAACACTCATTTTAAGAATTAGGTAAGTCCTGAAAACATCCTAAATTGGTCCTGTGATATCCAGAGAACCATAGTTTAAGTTTGTGAAATAACATGATGCTGAAATTATAAAACCCTATGGGAATGTCTCTGGATGTTTTTTTAAAGACTTTCCCTGTTAAATGTACCTGCTCTGAAAGAAAGAGTACATTTTGGTTGGTACTACTTTATTGGAGAATGTTGCACTATTGATTACAACATAAAACATTTTAGCAGCATATACATTATTGACAGATTATTACTTTTTATTTGCTATCATGTCCAAAAAGTGGATATGGTGGTTTGTTAAGGTTCATTATTGAAAAGGTGGCTACATTTCTGGGTGAGAGGCTTTGGAGGTGATTACAGGCTTATCATCATTCTTCTCCCTCTGCCTTTATGGGCACTTACCCATTTCAATGTGAAGCAGTATACATTATGTGAGAGGTCAGTACTGGTGGTTCAGTCCTGTCATAGGATTCTGAAGGTTGACATGATGAAGAGGCTGTTCGTAGGGTTCACGTAGTGCAGGTTTATGTGCATATTCTGCCTCATCCCAAAGCTTTATTCCAATAACTTGCTAATTTGTGAGCGTCAAACATGTCTGACCTAGATCTTGCTCTTGCCTTACGAATTTAGGTATACTGACCTTTGGTTTGATTGCAATTGTTTCCTTTTTAATTCCAAAGACTTAGGAAGGTATCACTGTGCACTGTGTCTTACAACAGGCCTGTGATAAGATACACTATATTTTCACAAGTGTGTACAGCAGAATTTCCAGACTGACTGCAAGAGAAGCTATCGCAATGAAATCATAGTCTCATAATTATAATAATAATCATAATAACACATGGGACTTTTCAAGGGCCCAATGTTTCACAACAATAAAACAATTAATAAAAGTCAAGATTAAACCATAGCCGACTCAACAAGTAAATGAAACAAAGAAAGGGGTGGAAAACGTATGTCAGTGTGTGAACAACCGAGCAGGTGATGTTTTTGTCAATCTGGTGTAGGTACACATACACATTCAGATGTTAGGTTTAGGGATAACTGAAGGTCGTTTTAGAATTAGCGTTAGGTTTTTTTATTCAGTTTAAGGTCTTATGGATTATGTTTAGGTGTTAGGTTCTAATTGAAATTCTCCTTTTTATCATCCAAGTTCCTTTTTTTCTTCACTGACAATATCCTTTTTCTTCATGTTTGTCTACGCCAATTGAGGCAAAGTGCCAACTCCAAAGGCTAAAGCAAAGGGTACAATTGTGGCTATATTCACAGCTCTTTGGTTTGGGAACAATCACTGCATCAGGAAACAGGTGATTAATTAGAAATAAACATGAGGCAAACGTCCCAATACTTCTGCTCACGTAAAATTGGGGAATGGAACTCTGACAGTGCATTTACAAGTTGGTAAAACATATAGTGTTAAATAGACAGAAGTTGAATGTGGCTATGTGACATTGTGTACTTTTGACTCGTATTCATCTTGTCACAGTTTTTCTAATGCCTTGAGTGTACAGCAAAAATAGCAATTTTGACTTTACCGTCCCAATGCATATGGAGGGCACTATATTTCTGGGAAAGCAAACAGGCTATGTTGTTTGGCACTATGACTGTTGTTGCCTAATGTATGTTTTATTGAATGCTGTTACAGAATCTTATTTTGATTTATCCGTGCTTTCATGCAATTATGTTGTGTGATGGAAATTCCATCGATAGACACTCAAAGGAGTTTAGTTAAGAAATTGCCACAACAGTTGTTCATAAAAATGTCTTGAAATGCAAACAGTAGGTGATGAGACAAGTTGCAAAACGTTTTAGAATACCAGAACACAACAAGCTCAGTCTGATTGTAACAATAACGATAATGACCCAAACATAAGGGTCTGATGACATTGACATACTCATACAATTTCTAATGTTGATTTCGAACCACCCTTATCAAACATCACCTCCTTTTCCCCTACTTTCTTCAGCCTTTAATGGTATTCCATTTTCCCACCCTACTGACTCTCATTTGTGGCATCTCAATATGTTTCAGTATGGTACACCAGGGTTGGGCAACAACATCACTTGCGGGCCTGATTGGTGTCAAACACAGCCCCTGCTAGCACACCTTATTAAACAAATTGCATTCCAGGGATTCTATGGAACTGCTCATGCCTATAATAGACAATGATCACCCGAAAAAACCTCGCTTATGTCAGAATAACTTTGTTTTCAAACTGGAACACTCAGACTTTTTTTGTATTTATTTTTTTAAATTTATTCAAAGTGTTCAGATGAGATGGGGAATTTGGTTAGTCTAGAGTAAGCATGGTTTCTTAATCCTAGACCTACAGACCCAAAGGGATGTAATGTTCGGTTTTTGACTCAGCCCTACATTGTCAGTTCAAATAATCAAATCAAAATCTTCCTGAGCCCCAAAATATAAGCGTATATTCAACATTGTCTAATAAACACTATATGGCCAAAAGTATGTGGACACCCGACCATCACACCTATACAAGATTGATGATCTTATTCCATAACCCAGGCAATGGATATGGGATAATATAGAGTCCCCACCCTTTGCAACAATAACAGCAATCACTCTTCTGGGAAGGCTTTTCACCAAGATGTTAGAGTCTGTGGGAAGTTGTGCCCATTCAGCTAAAAGAGCATTTGTGAGGTCAGACACTGATGAGAAGGCCTGGCTTGCAATTGTTGTTCTAGTTCATCCCAAAGGTGTTCAATGGGATTGAGGTCAGGTCTCTGTGCAGGTCACCTGAGTTCCTTCTCATTAACCTTGCCGCACCATGCTTTTATGGACCCTTCTTTGCACACAGTTATGTTGGAACAGCAAAGGGCCTTCCCCAAACTGCACTTGGTGACAACTGCTGATGCAAAAAGGGCTTTATAAAATACATTTGATTGATTGAGTTTCCACAAAGTTGGAAGTACCCGATTGTTGAAAGTTTCTTTGTATCCTGTAGCACTAAGATGACCCTTCACTGGAACTAAGGGGGTCTAGACCCAACCCTGAAACACAGTCCCAGACCATTATCTCTCCTCCACCAAACATTACAGGAGGCACTATGCGTTCCAGTAGGTAGAACTCTCCTGGCATCCCCCACAACCAGATATGTCTATCAGACTGTCAGCGAAGTGTGATTCCTCACTCCAGAGAACACGTTCCCATTGCTCCAGAGTCCAGTGGCAGCGTGCTTTACACCATTCCAGCTGACACTTGGCATTGCGCATGTTGTTGTGAGACTTACATGCAGCTGCTTGGCTATGGAAACCCATTTCATGAAGCTCCTGGTGCACAGTTCTTGTGTTAATGTTGCTTCCAGAGACAGTTTGGAACTTTGTGGTGAGTGATGCAACAGATGACAGTTGAGTTTTACACGCAACACGCTTCAGCACTCGGTGTCCCCACTCCATGAGATTGAATAGTCCACCACTTCGTGGCTGGGGTGTTGTTGCTCCTAGACACTTCCACTTCACAATTACAGCACTTACAGTTGGCCAGGGCAGATCTAGTAGGGCAGAAATTTCACAAACTGATTGCTGGTAAATGTGGCATCCTATGACAGTTCCATGTTTAAAGTCACTAAACTCTTCAGTATGACCCATTGTACTGCCAATGTTTGTCTATGGAAAATTCATGACTATATGCTGGATTTTATTCACCTGTGAACAATGGTGTGGCTGAAACACCTGAACTCAATAATTAGTAGGAGTGTCCAAATACTTTTTGCCATATAGTGTATACTGTATGTATGATGGAGGGCTTGTTCCAGTTATGGGAGGTAGTCGGATAGGCATTGGAAGTCTCTGTCCTGTGCTATTGTTATAATGATCCCATTTTAAGAATGATTCCCATTTTAGACTTACATGTAGATGGGTTAACCTTTTCAGAGAGCCACAAATGCCGATAGATGGACGCTATCTGGTCATTATTAGGACATACACACACGACCCTGATTACTCATTTTATGGACAAACCATCCGTAAATCCACCTTTTTCAGGAAGGCCCTAAACCTACACTAATTTAGTATGATCTTAACTGGAACTGTACTTTGCTCAGTTCTGCACCCGCTGTGATCATACTGCACCTAAAAAAAACGAAATACCAGAATGACATGAAAGACAATCAATCATACAACAGGACTTACATTAGCCTGCTAAAAAAAAGAAAACCTGTAAAAGTGGTTGAAATATTGACTTTCAACTGGGCAAAATGACAGTCTCCACCATTCTAGACAAAATGTATCACCCTACACAAATATCTCTGATTTTGGTGTTATTTGTTAGGGTGATTTAAAAGGTGTTAAAAGCCAGTATTTATTATTATAGAGGTATTTTATTGAAACATAAAACCTAGAGGTATTTTATTTTATTCAACTTTCCTACCATACCATAAAAAATCTTAATCTTTATATACACACATTTGATTATTAAAAAGTATATACAATTTTTATTCCAAGTACAACTTTCCTACCATATCATAGAGGTATTTAATTGATTCATTTTATTGAAACATACTGTGAAAAATACTCAAAATGCTTTCTGTACAGATACTATTCTCTAAACTAATTGGAGATTATGCAGCGGGACATAATAAACGCGCTACCATAGCTATAAACACAGTTTTTCAGGGCCAAAAAGTATAAAGTTCTTCATCTTCATCCGCTTATCCGTTGTCGGGGTGGCGGGGTAAGCAGCTCCAGCAGGGGACCCCTAACTTCGCTTACTCGAGCTACATTTGCCAGCTCGGCTGAGGGATCCCAAGGCGTTCCCAGGCCAGTGTCGAAATATAATCTCTCCACCTAGTCCTGGGCCTACCCCGAGGTCTCCTCCCAGCTGGACGTGCCTTGAAGTGTAAAGTTCATGACATGAAAAATCTATCAGCCAATCTGAATACAATTGATCATGGCCTTCACTTGCTAAAACTGAAGGCAAAGAAAGCATAAACTGGAAATGGATGCAGCACAGGCCTGGCATGACCAGGGAAAATACATAGAGACTTCATGTACTTAATGCTACAAAATGCAACCTAGAAAATACTACTTTACTAAATTATTAATTCACTTTTCATTTGCTTTGTGGAATATGCCAATCACTTTCATTTTTAAATTGATGTATACACCTGAATTACCTGCTTTTTGTTAAATGCCAAAGTACTCATATAACAGAGTGAACCATACCATTGTTATCTCAGATAAGAGCCACATGCTTAAATAATCTTATCTCCAACTACATTAACCAATCAATTTAGGGAACACTAGCTTTTACTTTTGTAGCCAGATTGTTTTCCATTCCATGACATTGTGTATTTTTTTCAGTTTTTGGTTCTGGCTAGAGGCTTATAGTTGTCTTACAACTATAAACCACATCTCTATTACTTGAATGGCACACATACACCAATATGTCAGTGACAAAAGCACCAAATTGGAGTTTAAAGTACGAGTTTGCCCTCAAAATCTCTCTCCCCTCTGTATCATGGTAAAGGTTCTCTTCGTATGTAGATTCCCCTGGAGAATATTATAATATGCCAGTTATTGACCCTCATGGCCCCTATCAGTATGTATTTGTCCCTTAACACTATTTAAAAAATCTTTTCCCTTTACCTCCCTTTTTCCATTCTATACCACAAAAAAAGTATCCTCATTCTTTTCGCTCCAAGACTGGAGCGTTTGGAGATGGGAGGCCGAGAATAGTTGTTGATCTTGGCAGAGGACATGAAGGAAGCCTCATGTGAACTTTTGCTCTGGTATGAGCTGCATAGTAAAAATCATCAGAGGTCTGTGACGTGCAGTGTAGCTCTCAGTGCTGCAAAGAGAAGTTCTCTTTCTTTCTGTATGCCTCTCTCCTGCTTTGTCGTTGTCACACTCATGCTTCCCATTCCAGACGCTTGCCTTCTCTTACACCGGCAGGTCCCTCCGCCAAGTTGGATGTGTGAGTGTGTGTGTCTCGCCCTTGTCCCTGGATCTGTGGAATTGCTCCGGTGTTGGCATGAAAGTTGAAGGAAAGGAAGAGAGCGAGTCAATGTGCTCATTTGCGGCATCGCCCGAGCCGTCGCTACCCTTTGCTTGCTTGTGTTTCCTCCAGGCTCATGTCTCCCACAGCTTTCCTTTTCCAGAGGCTTGACTAATTCAATTAAGCCTAAAGGATATTTGAGAACAGACCCGGAGTCTCCTCAGACCATGCCAAGAATGTGGAACACTGTGTAAAACAGAGGAGTGGGTCAGGTCATACATCCCCTTTGATTGTTGTTAATAATACAGACAAAACTCAGCCCATATCCTTTTCGCTCCTCCACAGCATTAGAGAACATGAAAGTTGCTTGGGTTGTAGGGTGGAGCTGTCATAGATTGTGTCTGTGTTTCCT
The DNA here is from genome assembly GCA_016801105.1 of Esox niger. Lineage (NCBI taxonomy): Eukaryota > Metazoa > Chordata > Actinopteri > Esociformes > Esocidae > Esox > Esox niger. The sequence goes on from JACXGJ010000414.1 coordinate 71,261, forward strand.
TTTTATATGGGGCAGGATAGCCAATTGAAACCCCATGTTCTCTCTCACCTTCTGTGGTAGAGTAGGATTCTGATCAGGGTCTTTGGGACAAGAAGCATGGAACACATTTCATACTCAAAACCGCTACGGTAAAAAAGGCTTTCCTGCAGTAAATCTTTTGATATATTTTGAAGGCACAGGCTCTGTTCTTGGCTGGTAATGTGTGTGTGTGTGTGTGTGTGTGTGTGTGTGTGTGTGTGTGTGTGTGTGTGTGTGTGTGTGTGTGTGTGTGTGTGTGCGTGCGTGCGTGCGTGTCTGTGTGTGTGTGTGTGTGTGTCTATGTGCGTGCATGTCTTTGTTTCCACGGTGCCTCTGGGTGTGTATGTGTGTGATGTGTATGTGTATGTGTTTGTTACAATAGTTGTGTGGACCAACAATCCCCACATGGATAGTAAATGAAGGAAATTCTGAACTTGTGGGTCCTTTTACCGATCAACGAAGAAAATGTTGTTTTTGGCTTCAGGGTTAGGTTTATGGTAAATGTTGCATTTGGGGTCTAGAGTTACTGTTAAGGTTAGGTTCTTGAAATCCCCAAAACATTGAATATTGTGCTAGAGGAAACAGTTCATTGGTAAAATTCTATTTTCAACTTAGGCTTTAGGAATAACTCCTCCAATGTTAGTGTGGGTGCGCAAGAGCATGCACAATTTCCGGTCATCAATTTGAATGTAATTCCGTAATTTGTGTACGTGTGTCTCTCAGTGTGCATGAATTTGTTTGTGTTTGTATCTGTGTGTTTGCTTCCTTCCAATAGTGTGTTTTATTAGACATGAGCAGCTCCTTTCCCCGCTGTGTGCCTGGTCAGAACAAAGCTATACGGCTGCATAAAAAAGCAGCCTGGGCCATTCATTTGAATTATTTGTTTAGCTACATAAACGTTACTGCTTCCCTGGCCATGAGTGCAGACACCTCCTTAATCTGCTCACGGTGGCTGGAAAAGAAGGGGAGAGTAAGGAATAGGCTCTGGCCTTGTGTGACCCTAAGTGAGATAGCTGCCAGCTTCCTGCAACTCAGTAAATTGGAGTGAGTTTGGCTTAGCTTGTATGTGTTTGTGTATGTGTGTTTTGTTGTTGGAGTGGAGTTTTTTATACTCTAACCTCTAATTTGAAGCACACCAGCTCAACATCAATAAAGTAAAATGTATTGAATCTCTTGCTGTATTCATAGGTGTACATTTTGTGGGGGACAGGCAGGACATGTCCCCCCCATCTTAGGGATAACTATGATTTGTCCCCCCATATATAAATGTAAACATCACAGGACTACGGCTAGAGCCCTACAAAATGACCTCCATGTGCTCGCCAATGGTACCCTGACTGCTGTTAGGTACTGGGATGAAATCCTCTGACCCATTGTCAGATCTTATGCTGGTGCAGTGGGCCCTGGGTTTATCCTGGTGCAGGACAATGCCTGGCCTCATTTGGCCAGAGTGTGTAGCCAGTTCCTGGATTACGAAGGCATTGATGCCATTGACTAGCCCTCACTTTCCCCAGATGTGAATCGAACTGACAACCTCTGGGACGTTATATATTGTTGGATCAGATGTCACCATGTAGTGCCACTGACTGTCCAGGAGCTCACCATTCGTTGTTTCATACAGGCACGTTTGGGCCATAGACACTACTGAGTCACATTATTAGTTGTCGTAATGAAATTCATGCAAGTTGGAACAGCCTGTGATTTTAATTGTTTACATAGATTTCTGGTGTTGGTTTGAAACCAGCCCTCGGTTGTGGTTTGATTGTGATTTCCATTGACCGTTGTTATGCCATTTTTTCTCCACTAATTACACAATGTACAGTAAAGATTTTGACCTTTAATAAAAAAAATTGTGACCCCTTAATATGTTTGAGCAGTGTAGTATGTCAACACCTATACATGTACCATGGCATTGGACTTGACCATATCACCCACCTACAGTTAAATCATAGAATTGTTCCAAACTAAGGAATCTTTCACCTAAAACCTGGTCAGTAAATGAGATGCAATTTACAACACTGACATCTGTTTTATCACCACCACCCCCTTCAGCACTTTTCATCTTAACTGGCTTTTCTACATACACAACGGCAGACTTGCCAGACTTACCCCCCCCCACCCCCCCAACATCTGCTATTCCAATAGTAACATGGTAACCATGTTATGTCCATCTTAAAACAATTCCACATGGTAGTTTTGTAGAAATCGCTAATTTAGGGCAAAAACTTGTGTATTATGACTGATTGCAATTGTATGTGTGCATGCAAGTGTGTTTTTGCAAGTATTTTTCTGTATATGTCTGTGGGCCGGATGACCTGTGCGTTTCTGTGACCTGAGAAGTTGGAGTAATATGACATTTGGAAATTCATTTCACTATATGGTCTGTGTGTGATGGTCTATGTGTAACTTATTGGTCCTATTTTCTGTAATTTTATAATACCTTCCTTTGTTTTTTCTGTCTCTTGGAAAATGCTTGCCAAACATGAACCAGCAAATGATAACTGTCCATTAAATCAAGAAGAAATCAAGGCCAACCATATGCAGGCAGTATATCGACTGACTCCCATGGCATATTCATTGTGTTGTCCAGCACTGAGATATTCTGCTGGCTCAGACTATAGAGAGCACACTGATATAGAGTTATGCGGCTGGATGTTTTTCTAACTCCCATCTTGGTTTTGGCCTGCTTGGGACATATTATATTACGCCCTATGAAAGCAGTGCTGGATCCCCTTGCCAGATCTTTGTTTGTGCCATAAATGTCCTCGTAGTGGGGTGGAAAGAGAGGTGTATAGTTGAGCATACTGCCGACCCTGTGGCTATTCCCTCATCTCACCACAGTACAACAACAGTGGTGAGACCTACTTGTTTGTACTTACCCTCTCCCTGCTCATGGCTCTGACCTGTGCTCCTACAGGGGCTTAATGTGTTCTGGGCCACTAGCTAACACCCTTCTTTATGTGTTTTCTCTGTGCTTGATTGTAGAGATGCTAAAGGTAACCGTGTGTGTGTGTATGTGTGTTTCTGTGTGCCTTCTGTGTGTAGTAATGTGGTACCAACTAAAGTTTCCATCTCTGTGTGTTTCTAGGGACGTGGTACCTGGTGGTTTGTACACTTACCAGGTCCAAACCATCTCCTCCCGCAGTGAAAGTGAACCCTCCCCACCCCTTACCCACCAGCTTGGAATGCCATACTGTGGAGATGGACACATCCAGAGGTAAAATGTGTGTACATGTGTTTGCATGCTTGTTTATGGGTTTTCTTCAAGTAACAGTCTCCTTTCTATCTGCATGTCTGTCCCTCTCCCTGTCTGTCAGGTCTCACGGGGAGGAATGTGATGATATGAATTCTATGAATGGAGATGGTTGTTCCAACCAGTGTAAGAAGGAACCCTTCTTCAACTGTGTCGGTATGTCCTCTTCAACACTATCAGTATATAAAAAGAGAAATTATAAGCATTGAAATTACACCATCACTATGTCAAAACAAAGGCAGTTTGAGGGTTACTGTTACACCATCAATATGTCAATATGTCAGACATTTTATCATTTAGTAATGAACATAACGTGATATAGTGACTGATTCTATGACAAAACAATAGATAACACTAATGACATACATCCCTTTGCATACAAAATATTGAGGTGTTAAAAAAAGGAAGCTGGTAGTTCATGGAAGTTCCACAGCTTGAAAGGGATGCGTATCAGTACAGCAGTAGCTTGAGTGACGATGGTCAAAGCAAACAGGCAGAGAAGTCCGGAGCTATGAAAGTAGTTTAGTCTTGCACTGTTTTTTTATCCAGCCAAAACTGACCACATCAATGTGTTGAGCCCTACCCATTACCCAACATCAGGACAGAATTTTGTCCCGAATTATTCTTAGATCCATTACAAAATAACATCAAGCAATTAGGATATTCCCCTTCTCTGCATTCATTAATTTGTCAGCAATTGGATGAAAAGAATCCCTGTCATGAATTTAAAAGAATATGCCCGTCTTCGTATGTTATGAGTTACATTGACAACTCAAATCACTTTGAAGAATAGCCTAATTTAACTGCCATTCACTAAAATAAAACTTTCATGATTTGCATGGCATTCTTTCACAGGGGCTTTGCTAAAGCAAGCCTGTAACCAACATAACAAAACAATACATTTACCATACATTCAATATTGTTTAGATAACCAAATAGGTTATCTCGCTCATGTGATGGAATGTGATGTTATCACATGTTGGTATAAATAGCTCCATGTGTGTTTGCAGTAGAAATAGTAAATGATAAAAATTGTAATAGTTTTAATATAACCATTTAACGTATGTGCTATGGGTCCAACAAAATTTGTTGAAGGAAAAATCTGGGGGAAATTCTAGTCTTCGCAGTTTTCTGACTTACATAGTCGGAGCAACGCAGAAACTTTTTTGATGCATCTGCAGCTGTTTTGGGGGAATAAAAGAATGCTAGAAAACTCATAAAAACATTTTTGACTCTGTAGAGCATCTGGAACTTGAGATTTGCTTTTTTTCCAGTGTTGTAGTATTAAAGTCCAGGACTTGTGATGCGACTTGGATTCCACCATTGGTGAATCGGACTACAATTTTTTGCCAATAGTGACTTAATATTGTATTTGTTTGAATGATTTGCTGTCAATTCTTACTTTAAATTTCTAGGCTATGATAAAACGATACATTACATGGAACACTAAGGGAACTGTTTCCCAGACTCAGATTAAACCTAGTCATTAACAAAAAAAATAATTACCAAGGATTTTTCATTGAGCTTGATTTTTTTTAATACGGGTCTAGGCTTAATCTGTGACTGGGAAGCAATGTTTGTTTTTGTGTCACACACCTCCCATCAGCTGGTGAACAGACAAGCATTTCAAATGCATTATTGTGCCGGCATTTCTATACTGTAATTAAGATACACTACTTGCAGACATGAACAATAACCATTTGTTTTGGAAACAGCTTGTTTTCTCATTACAACAGGGGCTGGGGTGTATGTATTGATATATACTGCTAAATATGCAAATAGGAAAATGGAATAAATTAATCTTTCCCTTACATAAACAATATTTGACAATATCAAATTTCAATAAATCTAAATTATTTTATAAAGCCCTTTTTACATCAGCAATTGTCACAAAATGATTTTACAAAACACCCGGTCTTAACCCCAAGAAGCAAACAGTAGTGATGAACTTCAGTGGCTAGGAAAAACTCTTTAAGAATGCTGAAATTTAGGAAGAAATCTAGAGAGGAACCAGGCTCAGTGGTGACCAATCCTCTTCTGGCTGTGCCGGGTGAACATATTAAGAGTCCAAATTGTAAAAGATAATCGATGCATGTGGGCTGAGTCCTGAGTCTATTTAAACCCAGTCCAGATCGGAAGCATGACCAGATGGACAAGGACAGGGACAGACGAGGGTGGGTCAGCAGATTGGCAGCTGAAATCATCAGTTATTGTCTTGATCTGCAACACAACCAGGAGGACTTTGGACAGGGACAGCAACGAGTCAAGCCTGGGCCAAGACCTCATGTCCTCCTAAGTTTAAAACGACTGAAGAAAGAGAAAATGTAGACCCTACCCAGCACAATAATATATCAGCGTAAGACCTTAGATCCACATTAACAAGTAAATGTGGACCCAAGTAAATGACTCAAGGACCAAGACCTCGGCCATACTCATGACTCAACTCATGATTTAACCATTGGTGGCCGGGGACTAAACTTGGGTTTAGCCATCAAACTCAAGTATAGGACTCAAGGAGGCAGTGGCAGAGTTTTAACACAATCCTAAATATCTGAGACATACATTTACATACAAACATATAGCATGTGCACTGTGTGTCCTGTTGGATCTGGCACAAAGACATCAGGAGCAGATCCTTCAAGTCCCATAAGTTGCAGGCTGGAGCCGCCATGGACTTGTTGGTCCAGCACATCCCGCAGATGCTCAGTCGGATTGAGATCTGAGGAATTTTGAGGCCAGGGTAAAACCTTGAACTTTTCATCATGTTCCTCAAATTATTCCTGAACAATGTGTGCTGTACTGAACGAGGCCACTGCTATCTGGTAATACCTTTGAAATCAATAGGGTTTACCTGGTCTTCAATGATGTGTAGGTTGGTAGCACGAGTCAAATTGACGTGGACATATATGCCCCAACTCTAAGTTTCCCAGCAGAACATAGCCTTCGTTGCCCTTTGGCATTGATGAGCCTTGGGCACCCCACACCCAGTTGCCGGTTTGTGGTTTGTCCCTCCTCTACCACTGTCGGCCGTTACTCACCACTGCTGACTGGGAGCACCCCACAAGCCTTGCAATTTCAGAGATGTTCTGACCCAGTCATGTGGGCATAACAATTTGGCCTATGTCAAAGTCGCTCAGGTCTTTACACCTGCCCATTTCTCCTGATTCCAACATGTTGACTGTGAGAACTGATTGTTCACTTATGATCTAATCTACCCAGACCTTGACATGTGCCCTTGTTAGGAGATGATCAACTTTATTAGCTTCACCTGTGAGTGGTCATAATGTTTTGGTTCATCAGGGTATGTACAAAGTGGACATATATACACATGCAAAGTGTTTGTACTGCTGATTATTTTTCCTCATCAGGCATTATGGTTTACTATATATTTATCCAAATAAACCAAAGTTAACTACATAAGCATTTAATTTCCCCCTGCATACGATCCACAACATAATTCCTCTAAACTGTGAGCCGGAAGAATGCCCTCTATTTGCCCTCAAACACATTTTCCAGAAGCATCTGCTTGCCCATGGTCCAACCCTGATTAACTTAAGTTGAGCCAGGAGTGGGATGCTGAGTTTAATGCTGCCTCCTCTGACGTAAGCTTGGGACATCAGAATCACACAGAACTCATCCTTCAGAGCGAATGTGACACAAATGCATGTGTGCATCATTCATATTACGTAAAAAGACATGAGATCATCTATCCAGCAAATCCATGGGTTACTACCATCTCACATTTCCTTCCCAAAATCGGATCTTTCAGTGTGAATCCATACAGCCTCATTCGGCCTTCCATTCCATCTCAATGACTTCAATAGTCCATTGTATTGAACTAGTTTCTTTTGATTGGTAAGCTGTTGTGGTACACATGTGTCACGTATCTCAGTCTCAAAACTGTGTAGCTGAATTTTGGGCAGATTTAATTAAAATGTTGGCTCTGATTAATTTCTGATTAATTTCTCCTTAGAGTAGCCATTGTGTATTGTGGTTGTGTTGACTCTTGCTGAGTCTGTAAACCATTTTCTTTTGATGGAAATACATAAGCATCACTCATATAGTGGATTGTTTTTTCTGGTGTTCTTAGCTGTGTTTTGGTAAAAAAATTGAAAATGTTGTCTTAGCTGGTCTGGCCTCATTTGTGTGTGATTGTGCATGCATGCATTCTGTTTGATTCTCACAACCCATCAATATGATGGCGGGCCTGACTTTGTTGTCTTCCTGGATTGTGGATACAGGAAAACTATAATGAAACTATAATGAAAATACCTATTTTCCTTTGTCTGATTGTCACCCTGTTTGTCTGCCTGCCTGTTCGCTGAGGGGAAGGCACAGGTCATGACCAAATGTGATGTTCTTTCCGGCAAAGGAGAATTTCTGGTAACTTCAAACTCCCAAGGAAAAAATAAAATGAATATAGGCTGATCAGTGAAGTTGACTGGTTTCCCTTTTCTGAAAAAGGTGTTTTGCTAGTTACAGAACAACTGTTTTGATTGAAAGTATATCTTACAAAATTGTGAGAATTTCTGTCTGGTTAGGGCTTGCATTTTGACAGTGGTAACTCAGCCTTATGCTAGTAGTACATACATAATTTTACAAATGTCCTTTTTAATTTCTTAATCACCAAAACAATTTTTTATATAATGCTTTTTGAGCAAAACATTGAGCTGGCATAACCTTTTATTTCTATATTTTAGGGAGTTCTAAAGAAAATATTACTTTAACCGTGCAGCTCTGTGTGTCAGTGCCCATCATAAAATGTCTGTGAATATTATGTAAACGGTATTCATTTTCCTATTAATTACCATTTTTCCATTATAATTTAGACGAATGGTGTGTTTGTAGATCTAGCCTAAAACAGTAGTATTTTAGTTAAATATGCAATTTGATTGTTGGAATTACGTATTTCCTTCTAAGACATTATCAGTAATTAATAAAATGTTGCTCGTTGACATTTTGCCTATCCATGTATAATTCAATTGGCCTAGTGGCTTTATCAGTGAGTGTGCTTTGTTGTCTAAGTGAAGCAATGCAATTACTTAAAACAATCTTGACTGAAAACTTCTGATCTGGTATATATTTTGTCATTTTGTTTCTGAACACTCTTTAAAAAAAAATCCTACTTCAGTATTTTAGTTGATTCCAAGGGATTACATAAAAGAATGTGAATACACGAGTTAAAGCAACCACATATTTAGCCATGAATCATGGTGTTTTTGATCAGTGTTGGGTCAATTCAAGACACACTATGTATTTATTCATGTTCATTCATCTAAACCCAGTCCTTACGTGCCAATGACGGCCTTGCACCAATCATCTTTAATGTGAAAATAAGCCAAAATCTCTCTGACATTCCCTTGAATGTATGGCAATAACACATGCCCAAGCATTTCCCACATTCCGTGTTTTTCAGTTTCAATCTCTCTTTTTCTCACACATTTTTCTCACTCCCAATCAAGCTCAAATTCCATCTCAACCTCTCCTTACTTTCTATCCATTTGGAGTGGCACAAGTTGATTCTATATGCCCCCATCTACAGCCCCTGGTTTCAACATCATCAAAGTAGAGTACAGCTCTAAATGGATCTGAGCTCGGGAGTGCTGGAATTTCAAGGAGGCCCAGCCAACTTGGCACGGAATGCTGCCTTCCCCTAACTGGAACCCCTGACAATGAGAGAGCACACGCACAACCCAGCCTCCCCTAGCCCAGCTCCAAGCCCCTGGTCCAGCCCCAGCTACGGGTGGGATGTCTGGAAAAGCCATACTGGTGCATCCTCTTGCCTGGTCTCACCCATCTCTGTGCTTCCCTCTGTCTTTCTCTCTCTCCCTCTCACCTCCTCCCTTTTCTAAAAAAGCAAAAAGACTCCCACAATGTCAAGTTCTTTAGTTAGTGTTCTGCTCCTAAAGGCCCTTGTTTTTCTCTGCGCTGCCTTACAGAAGTGCACGCCTGAAGTGTTACTTTTTTATGCCTTTATCGAAATGTCAACTGAAAGGAAAACAATTATAATAGATAAACTAGGAAAGACTGGAACTGCTAAGAGAGGGTAGACATGTTTACGCTCTGAGAGTGGGATGGGGAGAAGACATGAAGTGGAGGGGATTTTTAAATACTACCCCTGTTGATACATTTTACTCTTAGAGTTAAACAAATGTTTAGGTGTGGATTAATGGAGTTGTATTTTGTAGGTGGTGTGTGCCACTCAGAAATGGTATGCATAGTTACCTAAGATGCCTTTTGCACTTAAATAAAAATGTGTCTTCTAATAATGGACCCACTTACAAGTCATCAAATAATACATCTATCGTTAGGTCTGATGCTCTGTCAGGCCTTTACTGCAGTTGTCTTCAGTTGTTTTATGTTCGTGTTTTTTTTGTTCTAGTTAACCAGTGCCATTGAAATCCAAGCATGCCCATGCCATCACACTGCCTCCACCTACCGATGATGTGTTCTGCTCCAGATCATGAGCTGTTCCAAGTCTTCCTTATACCTTTTTCTTCCCCTCATTCTGATACAGATTGATCTTAATTAAATCTGTCCAGAGAATTCTGTTCCAGAACTGGCCTGGCTTTTTTAGAAGTTTAATCTGGCCTTTCTATTCTTGAGGCTTATGAATGGTTTGCACCTTGTGGTAAACTCTCTGTATTTTCTCATTTTAAGTCATTACTCTTTACGGAAGTCCTTAATCATTATGGTAGGCTTGAATAATGATATCCCTACCTCCTGGAGAGTGTTCTTCACTTGGCTGGATGTTGTGAAAGGTTTTCTTTTACCATGGAAAGGATCCTATGGTCATCCACCAATGTTGTCTTCTGTGGCTGTCCAAGCCTTTTTGTGTTCCAGAGTTCACCAGCTTTCTTGATTTCTCAGAATGTACCAAACTATTGATTTGACCACTCCTAATGTTCTGCTATCTCGCTGTTGATTTTTTTTAAATGCAGCCTGTGGATTGCCTGTTTCACTTGTATTGAGATCTCCCTTTGAACCACATGTTGTGTGTTCACAGCAACAGCTTCCAAATGTGAATGCTACACCTGGAATCAAATCCAGATCATTTACCTGCTTAATTGATGAAAAAATATCAAAGGAATACCCCACACCTCAACATTAATCAACTTTTGAGTACATTTTTCAATTACATTTGATCCCTTTAAAAATAGGGGGGTTACATATTTAAGAGCTGTTATTCCTAAAGCCTTCCTCCAATTTGGGTGTAGATAATCTCCAATTAAATCTGACAGAATATGCGTTAAGCCCATAGTCATGGATTTAACTGTAACTTGGTCAACAGATAAAACAACAAAACTTCTATCATTGTTAAATTATTTACAGATCTAACAGTAACTAATATGCTGGATAACTGCTGGTCTATTGTATTTAAAAGGATTGTTTGACCTTGATTCATATTTAGCTTAAGTAACACATACCTGGAATTGGCATTAGAGTTGTCCACACTCATGAATTATAACTGTTCTTCCATAGCAACAAAAGCTGCATCCTTAGCAACAAAACTTATTCTGTTTCTTTTTTTTGTGACACAGTTGGCTTATTACTACACATCAGAGAGAACCCAAAATTATTATTCTGAAAATCAAATAATAATTTAAAGCAGATGGAATTTACGAGGATAGTTTTGACACAACTAAGTCTATTTAAACATACACTCTGTTTTCCTCTGAAATGGTATGACTAGCTTCCCCTATCTACTTGTTGAATTTTTAGTTTCAGAAGCCATTAAAGTGGAAACAATCCTTGATGTCAGATGTGTGTGTGGCTTAGAATAAAACGCAACATACCTAAGACAAAACATTAAAACAAGACAAAGTGTGTGTGTGTGTGTGTGTGTGTGTGTGTGTGTGTGTGTGTGTGTGCGTGCGTGCGTGCGTGCGTGCGTGCGTGCGTGCGTGTGTGTGTGTACGTACGTATATCCATTTCTGACTCTTCTAAAAATTCGAAAGTATGCATTTTCAGATATTTGTCTATGTAGACTGGCATGCCTCCTCCATAGGAAATCAGTTGGTTAGAGTTGCAAAGCTGGAAACATTTTCATGACGTTGTGTTATAACAGCAGAGGCCGCTGTCATATCTTATTTGAAAGGGGAGGTCCTCTTGGTTGAAATGGTGCCCGACATTTAAAAATAAAAAAACATACATTTTGACATATTTGCCTAAGACGTCTGGAATGTCTCTCCTAGGCGTAGGAAACCAATGGGTGGAGCTTAGAGTTCCAAAGGACAAAACAATTTCGTGACTAGTGTGTTATGATAGCAAAGCCAGGCCTGTCATATCTTATTTGAAAGGGGAGGTCTTCATGATTACAAGGGGTAAAATCTATGCATATACATTGTAGATATCTGATGAAATTTTCCACCATGTGTAGTGTTTTTCAATCGGGAATCCAATGAGGCAGCCTCAGTGTTCCAAAACTAATGACATGTATTTCTGAAATTATAAAAGCTAAAAGGTAGATGACAATTAATTAATATGACAATCCCCAAGGCCTTGCAAAAAAAATATATATGTCTTTATACTTATTATTATTATTTGTGTGTGTTTATTTAATTTCGATACTTTTGATGTTGCTGTGATTGGTTCCACTCAACCTGCCTCCATCTTGTTGGTCATCTATGCACAGAAATATTCTATGTTAATGCTTGACTTTATGATGTGCTATATATACACATGTATCAGTGTCAGTATTGAAATCTCTCAAACTGTCTATCATAAAGCACTTCATATTTTATTACTGATGCAAACATTGTCTTTCATTGCACTTGAGTCAGACAGTCTTTTTGTTTGGTTTAACCAGGCAAGCAATTAGACAAGCACATATGAAAATTCATAACAGGCACACAGAATAGTAAAAATTGGTGGATAAATAGTACATTGGCCCTCCACATGAAAAAGGTTGCCAACCACAGCTGTACAACATACTGCATTTAGTGTAATCTGAGCCCAGTTCTATTACACTTCTTTTTTCTCCCCCTCCCTCCCACCCTGCAGAGGAGCCCAGCATGTGTTACTTCTACGATGGTGACGGCGTGTGTGAAGACTTTGAGCGTGAGACTAGTGTGAGGGACTGTGGACTTTATACCCCGAGTGGCTTCTTAGACCAGTGGGCCACAGCCGTGGAGGTGTCCCACCATGAGAGCCTCTATTGCCCAGCTGAGGTGGCGGCCGGTTACCCTGCTGTCACAAAGGTACATCCATAATGTACATTCTTAATCTGTACCACACCTCTTTCTAGAGTTGCTTGAGTTCATTACAACATGCAATGAAGTGATTTGAATGCTTTTCAATAGTAAACCAAAATGTAATCCTGTGCTTCAGTCTTATTTCTACCTCCTTTACTTTCGTGCATAATGAGCATGACTGTAGTGTTTCTGCACCGTACAGTCTTAACCAGAGGCGTTGCTTGGATCACAATACATTCGGGGCGTAGCCCGTTACACCGGGTCACAAAGTAGCCTACGGGATTTTAAATGTACATTATGGAAATTTCGATGTGCATGCTAGCGGCCTACACGTCTACATTGTCATAATGCACGATCGGAATTGTAGATGAATAGAGCAGGGGTTATTATTATTTTTTGGTAAATCTGAGATTCGGGGCTATTCATAAAAGACACGCAGGCCTAACGAAGCCTTTGGCTTTAACACAGACTTAAGGGAGAGATTGGAAATTAACATGATGAGACACAGAGGGAAATTGGGGAGGGTCATGCTTTTTTAAATTCATTCTTAGGGAGAGTACGTTTTTCCAGTCCAAGTCCAAGGGACGATCAATTCATTTTATTATTGATTACATTTTAGTAGCCTATCTTTTAGACTTTTGTAATTTACATATTGCCTGGCGGAACTCAACTTACTTCTAAATCACCTTCCTATTGTCTTTTGCATCAGTCCCTCCTTATGCGTGGCGTATCCAGATCGTGCAATATGTAGTAGAAAAAAGGCTTCAAAAAGCAAAATAACAAAACAACAACCAAAATGGCATAGCAAAATTGCGGAATTGACGCAATTGTGAACAAGTTCTCTAATCAAGAATTTAGTTTGGTTTCTGTGCAGTCTCGATGTAGAATGAAATATTCAATGGCTATTCGTCGTAGGGAGATTTTCCATTCGAAATAGGAGTGGAGTGAATCGTGTGTTGGATGAGTTGTTGCTACCAAATGTAGAGAACATCATGTAGAAAGGGAATGGTTTCAGGATTTCATACTGAACGCATATTCTGGCATTCCTGTTTTAATATACAAATGATTATCAGAGACACGGCTTGTTCTCAACAACCCACTGCTCCAATGGAAAAGAAAATTGCTTTGCATCGTGAAAAAGGACGAGAAAAAACAGGACAAGGGAACAAAAGAGTCACCACTCCTTGTGGATCTTGTACCTATGATCATTGACTGTAATGTGAATAATTACTATAGGAAGGTCGCCATAGCTGTGTTCTGTGCAGACAAATGACCCTCACAACAGGCTCAGCGAGCTAGGCCCAAATCCTACCCATGCTAATAGGTGTTGAGTAATCTGAAGGAAGGGGTGGTAGCATAAAGGCCAGCAAAACTGCAGCTGAAGACACTGACCCAGAGGTATGGAGTTCATTCTCAGCCCGAACCCAATCACAACTGGACTGGGCCTCAAACTTTGATGTTGTAGTTGATGTGGGCTTTTGGCATTGTTTAAAATAAATAAATAAACGCCAGAATAAATAATAATGGATAGTATCCCTCTCTGTTGGCTGCAAGGAGGGCATGCGGTTAGTGCGGCACTGTGCATATGCATTGTGGTCTCACGGGACCACCCAGATTATTTTATGTAAATCCATGGCACACTATTCCGTATGATATGTTACGTTATGTTTGGTTACGTTATAACGCGCTACCAAAACAGATAATACATTACAAATTGGCTCAAATGTAACATTACAATTAGAACATTTAATTAAAATGTGTAGTATGATACGAACGCCAGACAAACGTATCATATTTTTATGAACAGTACAAAAACGAATTCCTTACGAATTTGCACAAAACAAACGTGCTGTGTTTCAAACCGACTTTGTTTGGATCTGAAGGCAGGCTCATCTAGGGTAAATGGATATCAAGGTACAAGTAGTGGCCTTACCAAGGCTGCTAAAATATGTAATAAATGCATTTCAGTGTTAGATATCACAGCACTGGGGTTATGGTTATGATTAAGGTTTAGGGGAAGGTAAGAAAACGAAAAAGGTCAGGCTAAGGTTTGGTTAGGTATCACAGCACTGGTTTTCCGGGTAGGGTTTGGGTTAAGGTTAGGTATCATAGCACTGGGGTTAAGTTTAGGGTTAAGGTTTGGGTTAGGGTTGAAAAGAAAATCACTTAACATATATAACATATTGATGTTGTAACACGACTCCTCTACTCCTCTTACAGCAAGTTCCTGTTCTTAGCAGTTGGTAGAGCACGTGTCTGGAGAGCAGAAGGTCCCTGGTTAAGACACAGCCTACTATTTCTTTGTGGATTATTACTCTAATGTTACCTAATGTTATATAGCTTACAAATTTGGCTGTCCAAGATTTACGTAAAATAGTTTGCGTAGGCCCCGAGACCATGCTAGCATATTATAGGTGTTTAGAAAAGTTTAAACAACAAACTTTCAGGCACAAAAAAATCGTTAAGTTAAAATTCATTCTGCATTTTAAATATATTGCTAATCTAGGCTATGTATGTGTTGATATTTTCGCTTTAATATAATTGTACTGGTTAGTTGTGTGTACAGTGGGCCTATATAGTATTAGCTGCCTTTGCATGCATATTTTTGCGAAGGAGAGTTTGTCTTTGAAACCAAATGCGCTCAATATGCTTTTTATCTGCATTTTGAATGGGGAGGGTCATGTTTTTCTTCCCGAAGGCTTGGGGAGGGTGATGTTAAATTATATTTTCCTTGGGGGAGGGTCAAACATTTTTATATTTTCCGGGGCCTTTATCCTCCAGATAATGTCATAAATAACAATCAGACCCTAAGACAGTATATTGCAGATGAATGTACGCCAGGTAACTTTACTGTTACCTGTATATATTATGGTGATCTTAATCTGCTGGATTTTCAAGGTCACAGTGGCAACAGATGCAATCATTATGAGTGAATCTTAGTGAACTGTTGTGCCAAATTAGCCATCCTTACTCTTTACACATTCAATTGCAACTGTTCTTAGTCGAGCAAGTATCCCTGTACGCTTTGTTTGGTTCTGCATTTGAAACACTCCATGCTTGTTTTGAGGAAAAGGAGCCTTGAAAATCTGCCGTGTAAACTGTTTATGAACCCTTCTCCAAAGACAAACCTTGGGTGGCTGGGTGTGGTGCACGTAGAAATGAAACGTCACAAAAATCCAAAGCAGGAGCATTGTTTCCCCAGCTCAGAGCTGGTTGCTTGTGTTTATCAATATTTCCTGGTTCCCAAGATTAAATTGATAGAGTATCTGTTTTTTGGAGCAGATTCTCTTTGATTAGAACTACTATTGGCTATGTTGAATTAAGATCGCTTGGCTCTGTCCTGCCTATGAAAGCCCACAGTGTGAAGCAAAGCATGTGAGTGTGCTGGCAGCCTAAAAGAAGAGGATAGTCTGCATTTTCTTACGGGATAGCTGGTGTGTCCAGTTGCTTCCTTAGGTAGATGCCTTAGGCTGCCACATTCAGTATGATGAAGTGCAGACCTGAATGAATGTTGTGGTTTGGTCAAAATGTTAGCACCTGGGAAGGCGGAGCTCTCATCCCAAAGATCTGAATCACCGTTAAGTAAAATAAAATCTGTAATATAGACATCCTCTAAAACTTGGAATAATGTATACAGGATAAGGTCCAATATTGATATGAAGTGTAAGACACAGAAATTAGAAAATCAAACATCCCTGTAACTATTACTATTTTATAACAGCATATTTCACACAGATATTTGCCACCAATTTTTGACTACAACAATAGATAATCGCCTGAGCTATCTATCGGTCTACCTCTTTTGTGCTTCTACCTCTTCACTAGCTAGTTTGATGGGATTGTCCAGTCCCATAGAAGCACACTGCTGAGATATCTACCTCATTAACTAGATTAGCTATAATTTAGTGACCATCTGCCATGCAATGTGAGCTGATAGGGTTGAATCAATTTCTATTTGACTCTTAACTTACTAGCCTGGCTAAATTTATGACATAATACATCATAATCATGGGGCAGTTGTATCAAGCAATTTGTACTGAAGACATGACAAGATCAGGTTTTGACATTGTTGTGGCTGTTTTTTTGTTTTTTTTGTCTCAATACGTATATCATGTATTTTAAAGTTGGGTTTTGGCATGACAAACATTTAAACATTTTAAAAAGCAGTTTAAATAATTTTAAGGTAGAAAAATATAACGTATTTTATAAGATATAAAAAAAAGTAGTACTTTTTTTATTTAAACAGAAGAAACAAGCTGAGACCAAGGTCTCTTATACAGTTGAACCCTGTTTTACAGAAGAAAAAATAAATAATTAAACAGATGATTAGCGGGAAGCACATGCATTAAGAAAAGCAATCGTGTTGGCTTTTGAAAGGATTTGTATGTAGACATTTGAACCAGCTTTGAACTGCGTTCAATGAACTTAGAGCATGGTAGTCGAAAGCAGTTTTGCCAAACTCAGAGTAAGTTACTCTTGTACCACCAAGAGAAGATTTTAGATTTGACTGTATTCCCATTACAGCCAGGTAGTGTTTCTACATACCTGTCCGATTTTACATACAATATTCCAGTTTCTGACTAGCTTAATAGATACATTTCTTAATTGCTTAAAAGTCTGCCTGTGTGAATTAACTGATCCCATGCCAAATTTATTTCATGAATAGTATCAGGATTGACATGAACCAGTTTGAATCCGTTTTTGTTTCTCTTTCTCTTACATGATGAATACCTGTCAGTATTGTGCTCCTTGAAACAACCACACCATCTTTTTCCAGAGCAGCGTTTATTTCTCCTGAGGTTGCCTGTGGGTTTTTCTTTGAATGCTAAACAATTCTTCTGGCACATTTGGCTGACATCTTTCTTGGTCTACCTGACCTTGGCTTGCTATCAAGAGATCCCTGAATTTTCCACTTCTTAATAAGTGATTGAACAGTACTGACTAGATATCTTTGTATATCCTTTTCCATCTTTATAAAGTTCCATTACTATGTTACACAGGTCTTTTGACGGTTCTTTTCTGCTCATGGCTAAGTATCTAGCCTGCTCAGTGCATCCATGTGAGAGCTAACAAACTCATTGACTATTTATACACAGACACTAATTGCAATTTAAAATAACACAGGTGTGGAAATTCACCTTTAATTGCCATTTTCAATGTGTTACCTTGTGTGTCTGTAACAGGGCAAACAATCAAGGTTATGTAAACTTTTGGTCAGGGCCATTTGGGTGATTTCTGTTATCATAATAATTTGAAAAGGAGCCAAACAACTATGTGACAATAAATGGCTTCATATGATCACTATGCTTAAATAAGATAAAAATGTTTTGCATGGTCAGGCATATCTTCAAAATCACTCTCAGAAATTACCAAAATCACTGCCAGAAATTTCACAAAAACTTTGGAGCAGAACTGTATGTTCACACTATTGGAGTTTTATTTCGATTAATGTTTTGACTGAGAGTATGCGGTACCATCTCAAATGTGAAAAGTGTATCTTAATTTCACTGAAATGTAAATGTTGTGTATTTACATTGGTCGTATATTGCTTACTGCCAATACGTACAGTCCCCTTCAAAAGTATTGGAACGGCAAAGCAAATTCCTTTGTTTTTGTTGGTCACTGAAGACATTTGGGTTTCAAATAAAAAAATAAGTATGAGACAAGAGTTCAGAATTTCAGCTTTAATTTCCTGTTATTCACATCTAGATTTGTTAAACATTCAGGACATGTCACCTTTTTTATTAGACCACAGCATTTTTAGGTGAGCAAAAGTAATGGAAAAAATTATCTTAAAGTAAATAACATTTAATATTTGGTGGCATAACCCTTGCTTGCAATAACTGCATCAAGCCTTCGACCCTGTGACATCACCAAACTGTTGCATTCTTCATCTGCTGTTCTAGGCTTTTATCGCAACTTCTTTCAGTTCTTGTTTGTTTTGGGGTGTTGCTCCCTTCAGTCTCCTCTTAAGGAGGTGAAATGCATGCTCTATTGGGTTAAGGTCAGGTTATTGACTTGGCCAGTCTAAAACCTTCCACTTTTTTCCCACATGAAGTTCTTTGTTTTGTTGGCAGTGTGCTTTGGGTCATTGTCCTGCTGCATGATCAATTTCCTCCCGATTAGTTTCAATGCAATTCTCTGTAAATTGGCAGACAAAATGTTTCTGTACACTTCTGAATGAATTCTGCTCTTACCATCATCAGTTACATCATCAATAAATATTAATAAGCCTGTTCCAGAAGCAGCCATGCATGCCCAAGCCATGACATTATCTCCACCATGCTTCACAGATGAGCTTGAATGCTTCAGATCATAAGCAGTTCTTTCTCCACACTTTGGCCTTTCCATCACTTTGGTAGAGATTCATCTTGGTCTCATCACTCTGTAAGATTGTGTTCCAGAACTTTTGCGGCTCATCTCTGTACTTCTTTGCAAATTTCAATCTGCGATTCCTTGCGATTTTTAATGCTTATGAGTGGTTTGCATCTTGTAGTGTGGCCTCTATATTTCTGCTCTCTGAGTCTTATTTAAACAGTGGATTGTGATACCTTCACCCCTGTTGGTGTTGTCACTTACTGATGTTTTGGGGTTTTTCTCACGATACTTCTGTCATCAACTACTGTTGTTTTTTGACCAACCTATTCAACGTCTGTTGCTCAGTACACCAGTAGTTTCTTTCTTTTTCAGGACATTCCAAATTGTTGTGCTTGCTATGCCCAATTCTTGTCCAATAGCTCTGGTTGATTTTCCTTCTTTTCTCAGCTTGACAATGGCTTGCTTTTCTCCCATATACAGCTTGCTGGTCTTCATGATGGTTTATCCGCTTTAACAAGAAATGCAGTCTTTATAGATTTAAACCAAAGATGGAAACTTAGACTAGTCATGCAGAGCTATTTAATGTTTGAACAATCAACCCAAAAGGCAAGACCTAGGCAACAGGAAACATCTGTCAGTCACATGTTCCAATAGTTTTGCTCACTTGAAAATCGAGTGGGTTCAAACAAAGGATGGTATGTCCTGAGTTGTTTAACACACCTCGACATGAATACCAGGAAATGAAAGCTGATATTCTGAACTCTTGTCTAATACTCATCTTTTTATCTTAAACCTAAATGTCTTCAGTGACCAACAAAAACAAAGGAATTTGCCATGCTGTTCCAATACTTTTGGGGGGGACTGTACATTACCAAGATTCACTAAGTACATAATTGTTGAGAAATACTTTTTCATAAGATTTGAAATTCACCGCTATTTTTAACCGTATTGAATGATAATCCAGAGAACAATCTAAATACAAAATACAGCAAGTTGTGTTAAGTTGTTTTTGCATAATACAGATATAGTACGGTTATGATTGAGTTGTATTATTGAACATGCAATGACACACTGGTATGCACCCAACATGTTTTTATTTCACTATACTTTAAGGATATGTGATGTTCCTGCCTGATTAAAAGAGATCTCATCTTAAAGACTAAGCTACAATGAAACTACTGTAAAAAACTAAGACATATTATATCACGCTGGAAGTATCGGGTTTGGAAGCATTTAAATGTTTTTAAAGGTTTATTGGATTGAGAATGTTATTTAGTCTCAACACATTAGTCAATACAGAGAACGGGTTGCGTTCCTTTTGTGACGTCAATGTTCACACTATCTCGACAAGTTCACAGCTTGATGCGTGTGAGGGTGTAGACAGTGTGTTCCCACCAATGGAGTTGCATCAGAAGGTATTTTCCCAGAGGACCTACCATAACAGCACACGTGATCCAAATTATTTCTACTGTGAAGAACACACATTGCCTTGGGTCACTTTGAGAGATTCTACCACTCCCGAACTGCACACACACAGACACACACCATGCATAAAATAGCAATAACATCTGAGGTTATCCAGGAATGGTCTTTGTGTTTTCCCTGAGTTAGGGACATTGTGACTGTCGTTTCAGTGTTTCAAAACACTCGGATGAAAAACACTGGCCTCAGATTATCTAATCTCTCATGCTATTGATTGATACATTAATGTCTACTTTTCAGCACAGGTCTATTCAAACCTGTTAGTTTCCATATGACTCCCAGAGCCCAGCTCCTGCCATACATGGTGCAGAAGAGATAGGGAGATCTTTAATCCAGACTTGGCAGGGACTCACTCTTTGAACCTGGCCTCTACATTTCCAGATAATATCTTCCCTAGTCAAGAAGACAGTAAAACTGTCTCCCAGAATTAGTATCTTACTTCCTCTTTGTATGGACTGCAATCCCCACACACAATGTCCCATTGCCTTCCCATTTCTCTCTTCCCCAAAAGAGGGCAAACAGGATAACAGTTTCTGATTTCCTGTCAACTGATTCCAGAGCACCTAAGGTTGCTTGGTACCAAAATCACATAGTAACTGTAGAAAAGGTTGTTTTTTCCACATGATGTGCTGTAATAGTTACACGTAGGTGTATCAAACACTTGCACTGATGTTGCCTTGCTGATACATAAATGTTATTGTTTATAAAATAGGGTTCCTGGGTTAATTTTATTTACAATAATTTATTTAACATTTATTTCCATATGACTACATTGATATATGTCAAGGAAACAAATACATTCAACATAGTTCAATATAGAGTATTCACAGATTTGGCCACAATAATGTGAAAGAAAACACTACATTTCTTTCTTAAAATTTCCTATACAGTTGTTTGCATTGCTTCTGAAACCCAAAACCAAAAATCAATAGTGTAAGGGTGAATAACTAATTATATAAAATATTTTTTGTTAGCCCCGGATATCTGATTGACCAAAAATTATAATAACCCCTGATCTATTCATCTATAATTCCGATTGCACATTCCGACAATGTAGACGTGTAGGCCGCTAGCATGTAAATAGACATTTTCATCATGCAAATTCAAACCCCTGTAGGCTACTATCTGTCTCGGTATAGCGGGGCTACGCCCCGAATGTATTGTGATTCTAGCAACGCCTCTGTCTAGCAGTAATTAGCATTTGGAACTATCAATCTACCGACAAGCAGGTCGACTTCATATCGGTTTATGCTGTCCTTTATGCCCTTGATTTTTTGTCCCTGATGGAGACATGGATTACCCAAGAAAATACTGCTAATCCCTAATCTGACAAATGTTTCCTATTGTCTGACAGCATCTAGTCATTATGAGCTCTCTTATTTCTTATTTCTCAGCCCAAGAAGCGACACACATTTTTATGTGCGTTGACAACATTTCTGCAAAGAACCTTGGCGTGTCCATTGAACACCTTGTTCTTTGATGCAAACATCAAGGAGGTTAGGTTTATATAACTATTGCGATTATGAGCTTGCTTTGATTTCTGGATGACTACATCTCACGGCAGCTCAGTTGCTTTAATTTTATTCAAAGGCAATTCTCAAACCCTCAATCCTTACTTGAATACTGCCCCCTCCAGTCTTTTGGGTGTCCAAACCCTATGGGAGAGCATCTCCTGCTCAGCCCAGTCAAACCTCTTCTATGTCTTGGCAAATGACTGAAATGTATCCTAAAATATAAACATCTCAACTTTTGTCCCATGTGTAGAGAGCTGAAATAAAATATCCCAGAAATATTTCATAATATACAGAAAGACAGTATCTTTTGGTTCGGTTTACATCTCTGTAAGTGACTATATTGCTATCCTGATTTTAGAAGATTTTATTAATGTCACTACCTAATGAGCCTTGTCAGAAGTCCACAACTCTAGAGGATGTTTCTCAACAGACTCAAGGTTATTATGGTGGTCGGTTCAGTCTGTCAGGCATTGTTTAAAATGTTGTCCCAATTGCTATTGCATTTCCTTGATTTCATCCCATCTTCTCAACTCATTAAAAATAATGTGTGGGAAGAGACATGAGTATTGAAATGCAATTCAACCAGTTGATAAAGAAGTTTAAAGCACTAACAGACAGTGCAGCTAGACATGATGGAAAATACACATTGTCTATATTTCGTCTGCTTTTTGAAGTTCCATTTACTAGTTTTGTTGTTGATAGTGGATTTACAGTCTTATTATGCCTATCTGAACTTGTATTGTTGTAACTGCATGTGATGCGGCATGAAAATCATGTTGAAATGTATATAAAACAATTTTGAAATGTTGACCTTGATGTCACACATTGGCACTTTTTTATTTATAGAAAGACCCACAGAGAATATGCACTAGCTACGCTGTGAGGCAGAAGTTTGAATGTCACGGCTCAATGCTGTGCAGTCATGGGGAAAAATATGAAGTGCATGGAGCCATGGGCCCTTCTGATCTGGGCCCTCAGTAGTAAATAATGGCAAGCATCATGGGTTAATGTGTTTGATATGAGGAAAAATGGGAAATGGATGAAAGCTTCTGCATTCAAAACCTTTTGCTGTTGTTTTCTACCATACTTGTTGTGTACTCCACTGTAATCTGGTTTCACCTTGGATAGAAGGTATTGGTATACAAGAAGGAAAGAAATCGGAATTTATTGTACCATAAATTGCATCATTGGTTCCCAACCCTTTTTTGGTTATATGAAAACCGACTGAATATGCCATGTATGGAAGTACACTCTCATGTTTCCAGTATGCGTAAGCCTAAAGTCTCACGAGGCCAGGTACCTCACAAGGCCAGGTAACATGGAATTTTTTCTACAGATACATATTTTATATTGTAATACATTGTAGGTCATACAGTACATATCAACATCACACAAAAATTTGAATTTTGAGTAACATTTATTTCAGTTAATTAAATTAACAATTGCCAATCAGATGAATGTACTTTTTGCAACCGCACTACAAGTCAATGCCCCCCCAGAAAAAACACATTAAAAAAGCAATATTTATTTTGATGTAGTGTTGACATAGTGGAGTAAATCCCAGTCCAAGAAGTCTCATTCTTATATGCAATGGAAAACCTTTGTTCTGTTGAGGCCCATTTTGACCATTCCCGGTGTGAGTTTGACAGGTGATTAAAAATGTTTCCACATTGTTAACAGTAAAAAAAATCATGGAACAATCGAGAATGGGAAAGAGTTCACAGAGCAAAATAAAAGCAATTATTCAGCAAAATTTCAATGGAATGTTGATTTTGCACTCCTCAATTACAGAACTAGAGATGGAGCTCCTCAGACGGCTCATGCTTGCCTATTGCTAATTGGGTCCATATTTTAGCTGGGTTAAATCCAACAAGAATTTCATTGGTGAATTGGGCTCAGACCTAGCAACCATCAGCACAAAATAAAATAAACCAATTAGTGTTGTGCCAGGTGGTTTCTCAGGGGGTGGATTCTGCCCAGAAAATCTTTTACATAGGCTCTTAGACCAGGCCACGCTATATGATGCCTGGCAAAATCAGGTAGAAAAATTACCTGACAGCACATCAACCCAATCAAATGCCTTGCTTGGAGCTCCATAAGGTGCTCCCAGAAAAGGTGCTGACAGTCATGGCTCCATGGGATACAGCCCATGTAAAATTGACATCATAACTTTTCTCTGGACATTTTACCCAATAACTAAGTTAACTAGCCAACTACTGGAGCTGCTGTCTAGCTGGCAACACCAGTCAAGAGCTGTTTTAACGGTAACCAATATTTAAAAAATATATCGCTCACCCATCAAAATCAACATTACAGTGACATGCCATTTTTTTAACATTAGTCCCTGGGATAATGACATGCCAGTTTGAATTCCAATTGAATCCGATGTTTTCTCAGTTTTCCTTTCAATAGTGAGATGTTCGCCTTGCTGCTGTTAGCTAACGATGAGAGCAAATATCATCCCAAAATTTACAAAACCAAAAGGAACTCTCCTTCTTTAAATGTCTTTTCTTTCATTATTTGTTTATAACTTCAAACTGTTTTTCAATTGAATACAATTTCCATTGATGTTCCATGTTTTATTTTAATGCATCACAAACTGACAAGACACACTTGACATTGCTAAATCACAAACTTTTATCACAGTGTAGCTGGTGTTAAATTGCTGCCTAGGTTTTCAATGGCGATATGGTAAAATGCTTCATGGGTCATACTTTTTTGAGTGCTGGTTCACTGGAAAGGGATAATTTCTGTCCTTGTTATCTTTTATCTTTTGCAATGTTGGAAACTAGCAAATGGAACTAACAACAAACAACTGGAAAATATATTATATCAGAAAGTTGTACGGGAAGGGAGCTAAGAACGCCATGGATAGATCTCCCATCATTCAGAGATCTCACTGTGTTCCCGCTCACCATTTCTGGAAGAGGCAGAGAAATGACGATAAGAGAAGAGGAGTGGGAAAATCCTGGCTAGTAAACACACGGAAATCACCAGAGTACTTATATTCAGTCACAAAAGTGCTGCGTCCACAGACAAGTAACACACACAGGCAGCAACGCACACTCCTTGGTGAGGAGCTACATGGAAGGGCATGTTTCTCTTGCCCTATAAACCCGTTCCAAACCACACTCTTCATCAAGCTCGCAGCCAGTGGCATTAGCATTTGGTCACACTAAAATGCCATTCCAACATTCTCCTGTTTTAATTATCATTAGGGGTACCATCTGGAAAACCCGTTAAAATTGGGTTTGGAAGGTTTCAGCAGCCCCTATATAATATTGAAACTTGTAGCACGGGTTTTGGCCACAGGGATGAGGGTTAGTCATGTAAATTGAGGTACATGTATGTGTCAGTGGTGCAAAAAGTACCAAGAATGCCATGACTGAGGGTTCATTCTGAATCCCTCTGGGATCAGCTGGTGGGCCTGGCATTGGTGTACCCACCCACCCTGGTTCTGTGGTTGCGGCACCAGCCACTGCTTAGGTCTTGACACATGAGATCAGGCCAGTAGGTAAACCACACTATTGTTTTCCCCTCACCTCACTTGCCGGGCTGTGGCTAGAGCAAGGCTGCCTGTCAGTAGGCTGTTTAAGCCCGTTATTAACTCAGCAGCCAATGAGATAATGTGCTCGGCAATAAGGGTGGGGCCGAGGTGCTGTTTCTTTTCGATGACAGGACATTACCTCACACGTCAGGCTCTTACCAGCATTCCGGAAAATGATGGCGGTTTGAAACTTGCACAAAGCACAACTCACAAATGTCTCACAGATGCGTGCTTCTTCCGCCCCAGTGGAGCTCTCGTTTATGCTAACTTTCACAAAACAAAGCAGGGATGAAGTAGAAAGTAAATAAAAAGAAGCCAAGCAGCTGTTTACTGAATGTGTTTTGATGAAATCAATAAACACATTTGTATTCCATGATCAAATAGAAAAACATCCGCTCTACAAATGTGCTGTAATGTGTGTTGAATGCAGTATGCTTAGGGAGGCTGGCTGGCATGGAGGAAACAAGAGGTAGTCAGCTATGGTGAACAAACAACACATGCAGTGTTCCTTTTTACATTAGCAACATGTATTCTGTTGAAAAACAACGTTTATTGCTTAATCATGTGTAGTTAATAGTTATGAATATGAATATTTGAAGAAAAGAGTGCACATGCTGCAATTTGTGGCATAAAGTGACCCCACCTCAGAGTGTGTAAAAAGTTTTTCATATGAATATACTAATGCTTCACACACCTGCCAGTGTTACCCTATGGATTGATTAACAGTATCTTTATCTTATTGCTTAAAGTAAAAACACGGTTAGCTTGCTTAATGCACTCTTAGGCAACTTTATTTTTAGTGTAAAAATATTCAACTACATGCAGCTTTTTTAACCCACATCACAGAATCTGATTTAGTGTTGGAAACATTTCTATCCATTTAATCTGAAACAACCATTTGAGAAAAGGCTTATATTTAGGGTAATTGTTGATGATGAAATTATTAAAACAAAATGATATTTAACTATGTGTAGAATAACCACTTTGTACATATTTAATGAATGAAAATCCTACACATTTGTTTTAATCATTTATTTCCCTGAATGCTCAGTCGGTTGGCACTCGGAAACAGCAATAGGCTGTAATTTCCGACCATTTTTCCAAGTGAACTGATAGGTCAGGGGTGTATGGTCCGCCATCTACTTCTTGCAGAATTCATTTACACAAATGCCAGTTTTCAAACAGTAAATGTCGGAAAGGGCTAGCACCCGCACATGCTTCTTAGGCTGCATTTAGATTGCTTCCGATGCGAACGAAAATGTTAGTACCTTACTCAGTTTAAAAAATGCTAGCAAAGTGGGCTTGGAGACTAGCTGGGAATGTAAACGTTGGATGAAAAGTTAATAAATTGTTCTGTATCTTTAGGGGAGATGGAAAACCTTGCCAATATTATTTGATTTAATTAGCTTAGCAACTGCTATTGGTTGATGTTATGCCTGCGGGAGCATTATATGTACCTCTATTCATTTTTCCAGTGCATTTCCATCTCTTCTCAATTTATCTGGATTTTCCAAACGTTTTGCAAATCCCTCATGCTGGTTGTTGGGTGCTAACCAATAACCCTTTTGGGCGGGGTATCCTAATAGAATGTCTTCCATTCTGTCGGAACGGAACCAAATAAATATTGGTTCCACCAATATTTTTTCTTTGTCCACTAAAGTTATTTAACTCATAAATGGAGCATAAGCTAGAACTGACAGTTGGTGTGATGCGTTTTACGGCGCTCTCAGATGTGACAAGATGACCACAGTAGCCAGGGTTTTCTCCGTTTTTTTATTCATCATCTTGATAAGGAGGTAACAAATGAACTCACCATTTGTAAAATGCTCTCAATCTATAACAAAAGATACTGCATGAGAGCAAAAACTGTTAATTCCCTTTCAAAAGAATTATTTTGACATCAAGAATTATGCAATTATTACATTTAAATTCTTAAGAAAATATTACCTTTGTGATATTAAAATGTTAAATTACATGTTGAGACATGAGTCGATGATTTTTGTTGCCATGAATTATATGTTGCTGTTAATGCTTTTGTTAAAAAAATATATGCTTGCAATTCAAGTAACGTGTTTACAAATGTATGTGTTCACACTTTATTTTAAAAGCATGTAAAATATAGCTTGCACTCACAGACCTAAATGTACTAGCTTGGAAAATAATTTTCAGTCACAGACCTAGTAGTAGAAGCTTGTCAAATGTAAGTGTACATTTGAAGATCAGATATACAGCCATGGCCTTCAGTGTACAACCGTGAAACTCAATATACAACCACAAAAGTGGTTATACATGTGCGTAGACATTTGACATAATATTCCATATGTAGCTTGCCTCAATAATCAAATAAAATGTATCGTGTCTGCCAACAAAAAAGCATTGCTTGCACATTAAATGTTTCAAATACAAGTCATGTAATGATATGACATACATAGAGTATTTTTTTAAGATTGATATATTCATATTCTTTCTGAAAGTTACATTTGAGCTTTAGCAGGCTATATCTATTAATTTTTGCTTTCTGTCTGAATTCCCTTTTGTAGAAAGGCATTTCACATTACAGACACATTACATGTAAAAGTCTTGACAGCGTTGGAGTACAGTAAAGTTGTGGCATGTTTGGTGGGCTGTTTATGTTTGTTTGAACTGTACACAAACATATTACACTGAATTTCTGAACATAAAAATGTTTCTCAAATGACTGGAGAAGTTGTCAATCTCTCCTCAATCCCCCCACCCCTGGGTTAAATGGAGAAAGAGAGGAAGTGTGAGATCACCCTGCAGCCAGACAACATATCGCCGGCTCTTGGGTGGTTGGGGGGACTGTCGGGGTTGAGGTTACACTTGGGACCCCTCCCTCTCTCGTACAGCTAGCCTGACTGTGTGTTTAAAACAACAGTATATGGTTAGGGGCCTCTCTCTACTCTCAGACTGGCTGTGGCTAAGACTTCCCTTTGCGTAGGTGACCTAACTTCACCCACTGGCAGCCAATCTCTACCACAGCCATTGTGGAGGCAAATTAAGCAATTAAGTCCATCATTATTTCTCTGACTTGTTTAACTGTGTTTTTTTTCTCTCTCCATCCTCTTCTCTGTCTTTCATTTAGTGGGAAGGTAATAGTGTGAAATATTTCAAACAGACCGACTGTCCCGTTTTATACTATATTTCTTTGATACTAGGCTCCATGCTTTCTCCTTCCCTGAGCCTTTTTCTGTATTGCACACTTTTCCTGGTTCCCTCTCTTCCACCATTAGATTGCCCTGACTGTTAGAGCCTTCAAATGGAAACTCACGTTGCCTTAAGTCTGGTGTTTAGGGGCAGCCATCCTGCATGTTGGGTTCTGACCGGTCTTACAGGGTCAGAACCCAACATGCAGTATTCAGTATTCAAGATACTGCAAAGGGTCAGCCCAAATTTGTAAGACAATAAAATAAATGTTTTTTATGACTATTGCTAGCATTAACAGAAAATATACATTTGAAATGATATAGTGACCACAGATAACTATTATTTCTAATGTTTTTACGGTCATTTCTAGTGTTATGCGTTGTCTTCTTTAAAGGTTTGTTGTTGTCAAATATGCCGTTCCTGAATAATAAGCTTTCTTCAAAAACTTAGACTCCAAACCAGGATGGAAACCAGGAACCAGACTAAATCACAACCAGATATCTTCTTTATCTTCCAAACAAATTAAGCTGCTTTGTGCTTTGAGCAATGGTAACCACCAGGGCTTGATTTTAGGCTCCGCCTTCACTTTATACAGCAAGGAGCTTTCAGTTTTTGCTCTGGGTCCCCCCCCCCCCCAGAAGGTTAGGGCGAGCACTGGGTGTAAAACATGCCACCACTAGAGCAGTGGAAATGTGTTTTCTGGAGTAATGAATCACGCTTCTCTATCTGGCTGTCTGATGGACGAATACATACCAGAATGCGTAGTGCCTACTATACATTGAGACTGAGACCGAAGTATCAGTGACAGTATCTAGAAATGTCAACTGATAATTAATTTGCTGTTTTGCAAAATAATGTCAATGCAGACTACATATTGTACAATATTTTGACTTTCCAGCAAACGATATTCAGAAAATTCACAGAACGCTAGCGGCAAGCTTTCTCATGCTAAGGTAAATTGAGCTGCAGTGAATATACTGCATTAAAGCAATTTGTAATGCATGTCTCTTTACTAATCCACAGGGTCTATGCTATTGTGCATGATCAGTGAAGTGTGATGGATGCCGTTAAGTACTGTGCACTACATAAAAACGCTGTTATTTGTCATTAATGTGGGTACTGTGGAATGGATTTGGTATATTTTTACATATTTAAAAGTCTGCTGCAGTCTGCATTTGTTTTATTGGATAGGTAGCAACTTGAAATGTCTTCCCATTCCTATAATCAAGTACAATTTAAATAGAAATGTTTGCGGATTATACTTTTTGTCATATATGGATGGTCAGTTTTTGTTAATAATTATTATGTGAAAGATGGTAGTCACAGACAGTATTCTCAAACTAGCCTTATATAGCTGCTTTTTAGGCTAGCTTGACTTTTTCTAGAGTTAAGGTTGGAAGTAAATGAACTAAACCTTTTAAATGGCACAATACAGTAGAATGCTGTGAAAAAATACATACATATTTTTAAAAAAATATCAGTGTTCTTAAATCTTTAGCCAATTAGGGGAAGCTTAGAGAACAAATATAGACATGACTGTTTTTTAATGTGGACATACTTCACTATAGGGCTTTATACAATGACCACAGTAATTATTTGGACAGTGAAGCATTTTTTCTTATTTTGGCTCTAATGTATTATTTGATTTGAAAGAAAACAATGTACGACAATGTTAAAGTATAAATCATATTTTTAGTGCTTCCACCATTTAGAAATGACAAAATTGTCCCCATCATCTCCAAATTAAGCAGTTGAAATGCCTATAGAACTATATCACTCTTTGTCAAAGTTTCCTGCATTCTGTTGTTTATTTTACCGTAAGTATCTACACATTTTTGATTGGATTTAGGTTGAGGCACTGTCCTAGCCACTCAAGGATATTTAAATTTTTATTCCACTCCACGGTAGCTTTGGCTGTGTTCTGCAGGTTGTTGTCAAACTGAATGGTAAATTTATATCCCAGTTTCTGCTTTCTTGCAGAGGGCAGCAAGTTTTACTCAATTTAATTAATTATTTTAGGGTTTAAGGGGGGGACTTGGATACCAAGATATACCAGGACCTCCCCCCTACATTTCCTCCTTTTTCCCTGTACAGAACCTGTTGAGAAATCTGTAAATTAAAATCAATGATTTATATGAACAGCATGAAAGAAAATGGAACTGTTGAATATATGCAAACACTATGTCTGAATATGTCTTCCCAATCGCCATCTCTGCACATCTATCTGAATGTCCGTAATCAACACTCTGAGTTTTAACTAATCAAGTAATCACAATGCGCAATTAAAATACTGTGGTGACTTTGACAGAGCTTTGCGATGATTACATGTGACATACAGTACAACTTTAGATCTATGTATATTCCTCCATTTCAAGTAATACGATCATGTCCAATTTATTTGCCAGTATTTTGCTATTTAATGCCATTTCCGTTTTGAAACAAGGATACCTGGAAACATGGTAATTTCTTGCAGTTTTCTCGGGAGACACTAAATGGTGGATTCTATGGAAAATATGAAACCCTCATTTCATCCAGTGTTTCCTGCAGCACTTAAAAGAATGTATGCCGCGATGGCAAACAATCTATTTGGATGAAGTGTGAGTATGTAGTTAAACTCTCATCGCTGAGATTGACTTCACAGATATTTGGGGTTGCCAGGCAATTTAGATTTGATATGAAGTGCACTTAGGCCTACTTGGCTCGAAAGTGCTAGCTACCATCCCAAAAATCAGGTGTTCTTTGGCTCTTCAGTAACTTTACCAGCTGTTATTGAATGTTGCAAGTTCTGTAGCATGACAAAATGAATGAGTACTGATTACAGCACCCAAGTTCATGTAGATAGCTAGAACTGCTAACAGTAGCTGATGTTACCTTATATTACAGATGGTTTTGCTGCTGCATTGGGAGGAGCAAGTGTTAAAAACCGCTATATTAGACTCTTGTTTGACTAGATACCCCTTTTTAAGCATGAACAGTGGCAGCGACAAAACTTCACAATTCTGATTTGAGCGTTGAAAAATAAATTCCCTGTGCAAGATTCTTTTTACCCCCAAATCTCCTTGGGGGGGTTTCTTTAGATATATTTAGATACATCTCCGGAAAACATAAAGAGATCACTGCACCTTTATCTTTCCTTTCCAAAAAAGTCAAAAAGGAAGCTTTTGAGTGAGGAACAAACAGGTTAACATAAATCACTGTAAACTGAACGCTTCTGTTCCTCACTCAAAACTTCCCTTTTAAAATTTTTGGAAAGTAAAGAAAAAGTTGCAGTGGTCGCTTCATTTTTTTGGTGGTTTGTGTTTGAGTTCAGTATTTTTTACACTAGGCACAGACTACAGTTGTCAGAATCAAGCTAGTTCCCTTTCCATGACAACCCCATCTGAATGGCTATTCGTTTTGCTATCTACCTGCCACAGTGGATAGTTTATTTCTAGCTATAAAATTAGGAACATTTCTTAGTGTATTATTGGAAATACTACAGTGCGCTGGGACCTCCTAGGGCAATTGGTATTTCCACTGTTAAATTGAATCCTGTAGAAAACTCAGCATTGTTGCTTACATTTTCCATTATGTTCTGACATGTGGCCCAGTTGTCTAAATAATGAGAAACATTGCCATACTATAAATCTACAATTACCATGTTCCACAGTAGGGATGGTGTTCTTTGGGGATTGTGTTGTTGTCATACACCTCCCAATTAATAATCATGTTACTGTGTTCCAAGGGATTTTCACAGTCTTTCAATATGTTGTATACCTATACTCTCATCTGTGTTCCTAGCTCATTGGTGCTCATAGTTGAGTGTCTGCATTGAATTTCACTACCCGACAGAGGCAACCTACAGAAATTGACATGAATCCATAAATCATTTGAATCCTTAACACAGATCATGGTGAATCTGAGCTACTTTATGATTGCTTTTACATGAGGACCAGATTTGTATCCATTTTGGTTTTGTATTTTTTATAAACTTTTTTTACAATAATAAATACAAATATGCCAAATACAAATATAGTGTGGAGTGTGTGTATATAGATTGTTGGAAGGAAATGCAGTAAGCTGAGGAGTTGACAACAGAATGTGAGAAGTGTGTTGAAAACAGTCAGATCGAATATTTAGTATTTGGTTGCATTTACTTTGCATGCAATAACAAAATCATTTCAAACAGTATATTATCATTATGTTGTTTGGTA
Source organism: Esox niger (assembly GCA_016801105.1). Lineage (NCBI taxonomy): Eukaryota > Metazoa > Chordata > Actinopteri > Esociformes > Esocidae > Esox > Esox niger. Next base: position 103,945 of record JACXGJ010000414.1, read on the forward strand.
ATATGAAGTTAGATTTTAGAACTGATTCAATGAGGCATATGTAGCTGTGTCTGAAAAGTGATCTCATGAAAAATTTATGATTTTATGATACTGAGTGTGTGTGTGCGTTAAGTGGGAGTCTTTGAGATTGTCGGGGTGAGTGATAGAAATTAAGTCTGTCCATGGAGAGTGTGTGGATTTAAGTGTGTGCATAGAGAATGTCTATTTGCTGGAGTTTGCAAAATGTATCTAAGGTGTAGATCAGTGTGGAGGGACAAATGGTTAACATTCTGGGGATACAAGTGTTTTTTATCTCTCTGTTCAGGTGTTGATACTTCGGAACTGTCTATGTCTAGTTGGTCACATTGCAAACTGTTAATGGCTTAGGGGGGCAAAGTCATGGTGATCTTCATGGCCTTTCTGTTTCATTATGTAAAGTAAATGTCTTGAAGGGCAGATGGAGGTGATATGGTTATTGACCAGCCTTTCGAAGCAGTTTTGTAAATCTTATCTGAGAGTAAAGCATTAAACTGTTATTATGTGAAGCCCCTGCCACACTCTCATCTGTGTTATTTAGCATTGTTGTAGTACTCGAGTCCGGGACTCAGACTCGAGTCCAACCGAGTCTTGATTTTGATGACTTGTGACTACTGTTGGTTATTCAGACTTCTTGTGTACTTGAATTTGGACTGTATTAAGCAGAGTATAAGCAGAAGGCGGTGCATACAATTTGATTCGGTGCGGCCTCTGACAGATAACACATAGGCTACAAAACTGCTGTGACAGAACTATTGAGAAAATTATATGTAAATACGTAATATTTACATATAAATATTTACATAACGCATATACATTACACATTTTTATGTTATTGGCTAGCGTATATTGTAATGAATTATGAAATAATAAAAAATGAGAAATGGCTATTTACAAATACCATTACGGTTCAGAGTTAATTAAGGGTTATGTTTAGGCAGAAAGTATATTTTTAGGGTAAATGTTAGAGTTTGTTACAGTTAGGCATCAGAGTACTTAGGTTAAGGTTAGGATGAAAGACAAAAACTGACAAAACGCCATTCCCGAACAAAAAGTGTCTCATCTATAGCTGGGTTTGAACTTGCAAAAACAGAAAAACGGTTGTCTAAATAAAACAATTCTCCAACAAAAGAATTGTTGCCTCTTGGTCAAACTCGGGACCGTCAGACTGAAAGTCAGTTGCGGAAATACCCGCCCACTCACCATCCCTGACCAGGTTCTTCCTGTGATGATGCATTGGTTTATTTAGTGTTATTATCAGCTGACATCAGGGAATCTTTTTAGGATTCAACTCGGGTTTCTAGTGCTTTGAATTGTCTTTTGCAGTTCTGAGACCTTACTCTGGAACAGCCTTTTGTCAACATCTCATCTTGTAATGTTGTAGTCAAGCAATTTAGTAGATGGACATGGGCAGAGTGCTTTTTTTACTACCATAACAAAGTAAGTGCTAACAAAAGTGTCTAACTTTAGACCCTATAGTGTGTTGTTTCTACTTTCTCTTTTCCGACATACCATCGAGTTGTGGTCTGCAACGATTTATTGTCCACCATTTGTTTTATTGGTTTATTTTTCCCTGTGTGTTGCTTATGTTAGAGATCTTACTTGGCTGCTCGGCTGTGGTTCACTCTGTGATGCAAAGCCCTTGCTATGTGGTCCTCTGTGGGCTTTAGCTTTAAAGAAACATGAATAATACCACCATCAACAACAGAAATACGTGAGTGGTTATGGACCAGTGGGTGTTTGTAGCAAGCCAACTGGTCTTTGTCACCTCAGATCCCCACATCTGTCCATTTAAACTTTCACCTTTGTAGGTCCTAAGGACAGATAAATTGTCTCTAGGACTTGCTACAACTCCAAGGCTGGTTGGTTTAGTTCTGGGTTTGTGTGTCTGATTACAGGTGTCTGATTTCACTGGCATCAGGGGAATGAGGGAAACTGGCTGTCCTTGGGCCTGTATCAATGCTCTCTCTCCCCTTTATTGCTATCTCAAACATGGTTCACCAGCTTTTACTGATCACAGATAACCCCTTTCCACTGTAATGAGAGACAAGACACTACACAAACAGCCTCCCCTCTGTGCCTGTCATAGAGAGTAAACTTAAGGCCTATTCACATTAGAGTTTCAGGAGGAAATTTCAATTTAATTAACATAGATCAAATTTTCTAATGACATTTTCCTGAAGAACGTAACACACTGACAGAGCCTGGCAATGGGCGCTACACATGCACGCAAGGCACATTTTCAAAAACATGATCAACCAATGGATATCTGAATTTGTCACTGCATTCTCTTGCCATGACCAGATTTGTTTACATTATACTTGTTAAAGGGGTATTATCACCATCGCACCACTACTTGTACTAATGTACCCATTACAAATGTTGGCAATGACAAATGTGGGTCATAAAAACACAAGGTTTCCTCAACCATCTAGAATGAGCAAATTAGAATTTTGCTGTAGAATCTACTTCCTCTGTAGGTTGGAATGTCCATAAGATACCACCAGTTCCAGAATTCATAGCAAACGTACATACCGCCTCCCTAAGCAAATGGAAACAACCGTAATTATTAGAAGTAAAAAGTAATGCACACGTACGTAACTACAGCAGATCTCACTGGTTGACACAACCTTCATGTTTATCTTGCTTCCAAAACACCCCAATAAACAGTATCACTAACACATTTTACCAGTAGATATGACAGTTTCCATTAATCATTTGCTTTTGAAAAGCTAATTCTGTACCTTTGCGGTTACTTGGCAAATACTGTAACATACGTAAATGCATGTTTACCGGACAAATATCTAAGAATACATGCTCAACTCACCATTAAAGGTGGTCCTCCTATGAAGGACGCTGATGTTGTTGCCATAACAGAAAAACAACCACACTGTAAAAAATGTATTGGTAAATTGACAGTAAATTTCTGGCTGCTGGGATGCCTGAAAAAGACAGAAATCACTGCCTTAGAAATCTCTTAGACATGATATACACCACCTAAGGTCCCTCTAGGGTGGAGTGATTGGATTGGATATGTGGATTATTGGAGGTGTGGGTTCAAGATAATTACTGTTCTAAATGTTACATTTATGCAGTGCAGAAATGTATAATTACACTGGAATTACTTTATGTTAACTGGTGTTCAAAAAATATCTACAGAAGCCCTGAAGCCCAAGCAGTAAAACAAGAAGTTTGGCCCAGACACTAAGTTTATCTCATTTGAACAATGTAGTATCTCATTATAATGAATTATCTCGTTTGAATGACTTAGTAAAAAAATATGATTGATTTTTTTACTACAAATGTTTTTTGCTAAGTCATTCAGATAGTTATTTGAAACCCTAAAGCAAGCCAACTTTTGAACTCCAAAGCATTAAGTCAGAACAGTAAAAAATAGGCTGAATAGTATCACGTTGGCATAAATTGAGGACGCATCAAGTGTGCCATGACATTTTGCTAAAATTATAAAACATGTTATACAAAACTGGATTGTCCCATAAATATTCAATCCAGGCAACATTACAACGAATAAAAGTTGCAACAACAAAACTTTTAATCAGGTAGTCTTGTTGAAGTGGTTACAGAAATAATAAAAAATGAGATAATCATAAAACCTTACAAAACCCTTAGCAAAAAATCATACAACCCTTAGCCAAAAATGTAAGTAGATAAAAAAGCTTTTTTTTGTCCAGATTTTTTCCGACCATGTTTTTTGTAAGTCTTTCAAACGTTATGATAAGTCGTTCAAAATGAGAAACTAGGTCATTCAAACGAGAAAAACAAAAAATATGTTTCTGCTTGGGCTTCAGGTCTTCCGTAAATATCAGATAATAAAAAATATCACATAATAACCCACCCAGTATTCTTTAAAATTTATAAAATCCCCTGTTAAGCCATGCCAAGTAACCCTGAACCAACCCAAAGTGCAAATGTGAACCATCCAGGGGTTCTTTGAGGATCTCGAAAATTCCTAGTGTCAACACTAATTTTAAGTCTATAGATAAGATAATATGGAGCTCTCAGACTGAAGCATGGGAGTATTTAGGCATTATAGATTGACATCTGGCTCTCTGGTTCTGAGTCTGAAAAACTTTAAAGAGATGAGTGCAAGAGTGATGGACAGAAAGATAAAAAGGAGTGATGGAGTGTGAGAGATTTATAAAGAGAGCACAAGACAGGATCAAACGCATCCCTCTCCCCAGACTGCTGCTTTTTCTTGCTTAGCATGTTACACTGCCCCGACATGTGTGCCACATCAACACAGCTTTGTTTTCCCTAGCAACGTACACACATTGTTACACAACTCCAGTGCTGATCCTGTTGGCAGGGCTTTGAATTCATCTCTATCTTCACAGCAACAAAAGTGTTGTTATATATAGTGACATTATGATGACCTTCTTGCATTATCATTATTGCAAAATATCACTAACAATCCTCTATGCCACCTCTCTCATCAGACATGCCAGTCCAAGGTTTTCGACTTGTCTGATGGAGTGTCCCAGTATGCCTGGTTCCCCTGTCGAGAGGCCCTGCAGTCCTACTGGTACCCCAAGTACTGGCTTAGGGTAAGTCACAAACCAGTGGCTAGAGGTCCCCGATATGGATGGGCAGAAAGCAAATACTAACCCATTAGTAATCTTGTACATTGTACTATAAGCACTAAATGCAATTGTTCACTTTTCATCCAGGCCAATTTCTCACACCCCATGGTTGCTGCTGCTGTAATCATCCACCTAGCTGCAGATGGTACAGGCTACATCGACCAGACCCAGTGCAACATAACCGTTCAGCTGGTGGACACTAAGGATATCTTCCACAGCTTAGGTCTGTAACTGCAACCTATGGAACTATAGAAGTATCTTATAAACATACTGAAATGCAATCAAATGAGCTATCCCACACCAGAAACATTCCCAGGAAGTTTAAGTTGGGGTTGTATCCCAAAAATTAGGATGATCATTTGATATTTTATATATTGTTTTTACATACATATAAACATAACATGACAGCAATTGTTTTACAACATACGGCCCCAACACAAAACAAACACAATATATTGTAAATTTTTCAGCGTATTTTTTTTTTAATGATTGACTAATATAATAGAAATGTTATACTATACCCACAGTGCCTTCAGTAAAGCACTGTTGTTATAGACTAAATTTAGAATTATATTTTGCCATCCATCTGCACACAATATGACATAATGACAATGCAAAAAACAGTTTTTAGAAATGTATTGAAAATAAAAACTCATGTACATAATTATTCAGACCATTTGCCACACCAAATTTAGATCAGATTAATCCTCTGTCCTTTGATCATCATTGAGACGTCTCAAGAATCCACCTGTGGCAAGTTCTATTGATTAGACATGAATTAGAAAGGCATAGAACATTCTGTATAAGGTCACAGTGCATATCAGAGCCATAACCAAGCCATTTAGTCCAAGCAACTCTAATTCTAAGTTACCAGGAGCATAACGAGCTATACATTGTGAAATGAAAGAAGTGTGGTAACACCAAGATGATTGCTAGAGCTGGCCGTCTGTCCATACTAAGTAACTTGGCCAGGTGACCAAGAACACAATGGCCCTTCTAACAGAGGTTCAGTTTCTCTGCTGTGATTGGAGAACCTGCCAGAAAGTCAGCCATTTCTTCAGCAGTCCATTAATCCATTAAAGTGGCTAGACTCATCAATTGGCAAATACCATCCCAATGGTGAAGCATGGTGGTGATAGCATCCTGCTATGCAAATACTTCTCAGCAGCCAAGACTGGGAGACTGGTCAGGATTGTGGGAAGAATGAACGAAGTCAAGTCTCTGAATGTCCTGGATTAATAAAAGCTCAGACTTGAACCCCATCAAAGATTGGAAGATTGCGGTTCACTGACATACATCCAATCTGACAAAGCTCAAGATGATCTACAAGGAGAATTGGAAGAAACTGCTTAAATCAATGTGTGCCAAGTCGGTAGAGGCATACCCAAAAATACTAGAAGCCAAAAGCACTACTACTAGTAAGTGGTTGGAATACATTGGATATATATATATTTTTAAATAAATTAATTTGAGAGATTTAGACCAATGTTTTTTTGTATTGTCGTCATGGAGTATGTATATTTTTTCATTAGTCAATTACAAATTATGTGTACACCTCTGCAACATTTGGAGAAGGGGAAGGCACTTAATATATCTATTACACTTTACTAAATGCTCTAATCCGAAGCTGTGTTTAGTAGTGAGTGCATGTTCATACTGTTTTGTTCTGGCAAGCATAACCCTTGTGCTTCAAGCACTATGGTCTACCAGCTGACCTACACTGGGCACTTACATGTTATAATCATCAGCACAACTCCGTTTTTGTGCTCTGGAAACATGACTCCTAATGTCCCTACACTGACCCTAAAACCTAATTAAACATTCTGGGAACCTTCAGAGAAAATACTGTAAAAAAATGCTACGTTTTCACAACACCAGTTGAATGTTTTCAACTTTTTGAATTTAGAAGCACTACTTGCATTCATAAGCAAGTCGTTTTTGTATTATGAGAACATTTGCCATAAACTCACAAATGTTGTTGGAACCAATTCTTGTTTTCTGGAATTTTTCTCAATCCTACATCCATCTTTTGTCCCTCTTTCCTCTGCCTCTCTCCTTCCCTTCCTCCCTCCTTGTAGGCGATTGGCGTCTGAGCTGCAGAAACAACCCCTTGGTGATCCCAGTGAGCCATGACCTGAGCATGGCTTTCTACCACACCAAAACCATCCTGGTCGAGTTCCGCTCCCACCTGGTGGCCATTTCTGGCGTGGGTCTACGCTCCTTCCAGTTTTTTGACCCCATCACCATCAGTGGGTGCCAGAGTAATGAGATCTACAACCCCATGGGTCAGAGGTGAGAATCGGGTAGAGTGCACAGCGGGAAACATGGAAAACTTTGTACGCAAACATTCACTATCATGTAGACTTAAATGTGTAGGGGTGAGACGAATGTGAGCAGGTGCATGACTGTGTACACACATTTTCATGCATGTACGAAAGTGAAGTAGGGCCATTTTGAACATTTCTTGTTTACCAAACATGATAAGCTTATTGAATATAAATTACTTAAATACAAATCTGTTTCTCTCCAGGAAGTAGATCACAGACAATTTACCAAGAAATGATTTTGGCTGATATAATCATCTTAGTTGTTGTTATTTAGCTTACTACTGTAGGTGGTAAAAATTATTACCTCCCACAGAGAAGTATTAAAGCTAAAAGTTATTTATTGAGCCAAACAAAAGCATCTCAGCCAATACATGCAATCTACATAGGTGCCAAAACATTGTAATTTACCCAGAAAATGTAATGTACTATACATTGCACCACTTAACTTGCCTTGCTACCAGCAACAACAACTCCACTGCTATGCTAGTCTAAATGCTATCACTATGCGTGCACACTACACATAGTTGTGGACTTTTTGAAAAACATAAATTGACCAACTGTAAGACAGCTGTTACATGCAGCATTCTGAAATGTTAAAGAATAAGTAGCCTGTTCACTCTGACATAATAACACACTAGGTAATTCTTAAAAAACAATTAGGCTAAAGTTTTCCAAATTGACACATTATTTCATTGCCTACATGACAGCATATTTCTCGGGAACACAGTTACTTTCACCAGATTATGAACATTTGAGATATTTGTTGTAAGTTAATGTTGTAAAGAGTGAATCTTATAAAGCAAAATTTATCTTTTTTTGATAACCTCTGGTGCAGAGTGCATCTGCTATACCCTAGCCTTCAACCAAAGCTACTGTAGCTAGCTAAACCATGAGAAAACAATTGATCGCTTTTGCGTCTCGCTTTAAGTATTATAATGCAGACAGTAGATTAAATTTGTATCAATGTATATTACAGTGCTTTAACTAAATACATGGCTATTTTTCTTTAATGTTTTTTTAAAGAAAAGAGAAGACCAGTGTCTGCTCTTTTGTGCGAGGGGGAACAGGAGGAGCACTGCCAGAGCCCTACAAAATTTCCTCTAGTGGCCTACTGGAGAAATTGTTTCAGATCAAACTATCAGAAACAGACTCCATGAGGGTGGAATGAGGGCCCGACGTCCTCTAGTGGGACCTGTGCTCCCAGCCCAGCACAATGGAGCTCAATTGGATTTCACCAGAAAACACTAGAATTGGCAGGTCTGTCATTCGGGCCCATTCTCTTCACAGAGCTGTCTCACACTGAGCACATGTGACAGACGTGAAAGAGTCCTGAGACACCGTGGTGGACGTTATGCTGCCTGTAACATCACCCAGCATGACTGGTTTGGAGGTGGGTCAGTGATGGTCGACTAAGGCATATCCATGGAGGGTCACATTGACCTCCACATGCTAGCCATTGGTACCCTGACTGCTGTTAGGTACTGGGATGAAATCCTCAGACCCATCGTCAGACCTTACGCTGTTACAGTTGGCCCTGTAGCACCACAGACTGTCCAGGAGCTCACTGAGGCCTTGATCCAGGTCTGGGAGGAGATCCACCCGCTGTCTCATCAGGAGCATGCCCAGACATTGTCTGGAGTGCATACCGGCATGTGGGGGCCATGCACAGTTCTGAGTCACATTATGAGTTGCTGTGATGAAAAACAGGTCTTGAAAAAATCCAGTCCATACAAGCACTGTTTAAAAAAAAATCTCAGTTCACATGAAAATGCAAAAACACACTGTCAAGCGCAGTCAAAGTGCATGCCCAACAAACAGGCGACAATTTTACCCTAACCTTAAAGACATATTGGCCAATCAAATGCCTGAAAAACATTATTACCGCTTCCAGTAGGCTACCAAAAATGGCGCGAGTGTTGGATGTAGCAGTGACCTCCGTAGCACATTCTGATGCCTCTGTTCCTCAATATAGTGGGAGAGTAACTGTTCATTTATGTATAAACATGTAAAAAGTTGTGTTAGCAAGATTAAAACCAGCACTATTTTGGCTACGTCCACCATTGCACAAAATCGCCTCATGTAAACAAAGGAGATAATGATGCACACTCTGACGTTACAGGACAAAATCTCAATTTTCCCTGTCTACACATAAAACACTAAAAACAGAGTTCCTGAATATCTTGTCCTTGTGAGGTGTTTTTCAAAAGGTCATTTTTCAGTGATCTGAAATGCAGTTTGCATGTGGACAAAAGACCAAAACGCATAAAAAACACCAGTTTAACAAAAAAAGCCTGTGTACGTGTGGACTATGCCTGAATCTAGCCCTCAATCAGTTGGTAAAACTGCCATTTTTGGTTGGAGGGGAGTTGTAGCCAAAGGGGATTTGACTGTGAAAATACATTACTGATACAGTAAGCAATTAACCTCAAACCTCACTCCATGGCTCCTGAGGCTCTAGAAGAGCATCTACTCCTAACTCCATGGCTCATGAGGCTCTAAAAGGTCCCTGACCTGAGGAGGGATTTAATCAGCGCTGTAGTGGTCTCTATGTATATACCAATTTAGACAAAATAGTTTTCATTCACCAGTAGGGTAAAAGCCAGTTACACATTTGGGAAGAGGGAGGATGGTTTGGGATCTGGGTATCCTCACCCAAGGCATATATTAAAACATTTTGACATCTATTTGGTTAATTTGACAGATAAACGCATTGGAGATACCAGGGGCCATATTCCAGTTCAGGGGCCGTATTCACAAAACATCTTAAGGCTAAAAGTCTCTCCCAACTTTCTGATTTAGGAGAAACTCTTAAAAACAATAGGCATGTTGGTCCTAATTTTAGGACTCCTAAATCTAAGAGTATTTCACAAAGTGCTTTAGTTAGGAGTGGGCAAGAGGACTACTAAAGTTGACAATAACGTTGAATCTAAGAGGTGTATTTAATCTAATTGAATTATCTCTGGGAGTTTCATTTAGACTTTGGTTCTCAGCAGGAAACCGATGGAGTGCCTCTTTCGGGTAGGGAATGAGGTTTTATTCCAAGTAAAGGAGTTCAAGTATCTCGGAGTCTTGTTCGCGAGTGAGGGAAAAATGGAGCTGGAGATTGGCCAGAAAATCGGAGCAGCGGGTGCGGTATTGCATTCGGTCAATTTTCTTTCCTACCCTCACCTATGGTCATGAAGGCTGGGTCATGACCAAAAGAACTAGATCACGGGTACATGCGGCTGAAATTAGTTTTCTCAGAAGGGTGGCTGGCGTCTCCCTTAGAGATAGGGTGAGAATCTAAGTCATCTGTGAGGAACTCGGAGTAGAGCCGCTGCTCTTTGCATTGAAAGGAGCCAGTTGATGTGGTTTGGGCATCTGGTAAGGATGCCCCCAGGACGCCTCCCTAGGGAGGTGTTCCAGGCACGTCCAGCTGGAAGGAGACCTCGGGGTAGGCCAGGGATTAGGTGGAGAGATTATATTTCGACACTGGTGTGTGAATGCCTCGGTATCCCCCAGTCCGAGCTGGCAAATGTAGCTTGGGTAAGGGAAGTTTGGGGTCCCTTGCTGGAGCTGCTGCCCCCACGACCCGACAATGGATAAGCGGATGAAGATGAAGTTTGATTTTGAAAAGACATGTCTTCTGCTACACCTTTTTGCAAAATACACATTGGAAATCTAGGAAAAAATAAGCAAAAGAACCACTAATACATTTATCTTTAATCTAACATGGCTGGCTTGCTAACAACAGTCTTGTCTAGCAAAATATAACACATTAGCTGCATCTTGCATTCTCCCAGTAAATTAAGGCTAACTAGAATGCTAACTGTTCTTATGATGCTGCTATATGAGGGAATACATCACTTTTGCGCTTTATGCCAACATTTATTGCAAGTTTCTCTGGGCTGTAAAAAATAATAAAATTAACATGTGTCAATCTCCTTCTCTTGTTAACTCACTGAGTAGACTGCGTAAATGCATGTGTGGGAACCTAGATGTTAAAGGTAGCTAGCAAGCGGGCTGGTGGTTCTTGTGCGTAGGCCTACTATGAAATAGAGTCCTGCCTCCACTACCGGTGCGGCCGTGCACACCTCACATTCTCTTTCTGGGCTGGTACGTGTCCATGGCCCACACCAAACGAGCCGTCCTCTGTCAGTCACCAAACGAGCCGTCCTCTGTTAGTCACCTGACCTAACATAATTACAAGTAACACATTCTGACGCCTCTATTTCTCAATAGTGGTAAAAAACCTAAGTTTGAATCTATTGAAAGCAACGACATTTATTAATTTTATTTGTGGGCCGCAATAAAAATACTCTATACAGTATCAAGACATTCCACAATTCTCTCGTTATTTCACTTGACGAAAAGGTTAGGTGTCACCTTTCTTGATGGTTATTGTATCAATATTATTCACGAATGAAAGAAAATGCCATAAAAGAAAAAAATACGTCCCTATGCCATGAAATGAAATAGCTTTGGCAGACTCGCTAGCAATATTATTATTATCAATAATATTACTAGCCTATTACTGGCTAATACGCTGTTAAAACAGCCAGTGGCAAACGCCATACAGTTCATAGAAGCTATTTGTTGTGGACGTAAACTTAGTTAGAAACGTTAGTCAGTTTAACTGTATCAATATCATTCACTAATGGCCAATTAGCTGTTGAAACAGCCAGTGGCAAAATAGGATTTGTTCAGGTTCGAAACAATAGGCTGTAATGACACCCATCAAATACACCTCTGTGGTGTCTTGGTTAACGACACAGCCGTCCACGTGGGCAATCCGGATTTGAATCTCTAAAGGGCAACACTTTCTACTGTGGGCCGGCTTAACTAGGCTTGCCTGGATTAAAGTTGAATTCAACATGAAACCAACCAAAATTACTTTTCTCACTTATAGGGAAATAAACACACCTTATCAAAAGCACTATGCTTGTAGTCAGCGTTTCAACGTTTCTGTTGCTTTGCGCAATCGTCATCGACTGACTTTATCCATAGAAAGCAAATTGTGTCAGTTCGAGGCGGTGGGCGTGCCACTTGCTTGCAGTTATTGTTGATTTGTAACTTAACTGACGGTTGACATGAGCACTTTAAAGGTAGGCTATTTCTTTGCAATATATCATTTGAGATCAGACATATGTGTCGTGAATGCTCAACTCCAGTATTTACCCGGTTTGAGTTCATGACTCCTGACCCAACAATGTGTTAGTAGGCTACTCATCCTCTAGTTCAATCGATGTGTGGAATTGTTATTATCTCATTACATCCAACAACTCAACATTCCTCAAAAAAAACAATCGAATAAAAAGGCCATCCCTGCCTCCCTTAAGTTGGAACTTTACAAACTGCCCCGAGATTTGGGTTGCGTAAATACATCTGTTAACTCCTTGCTTGTAGATTGGTAAATTGTCACCATTTATTGTTTTTGCTTATCTAAGCTAAGCATTACGCCTGATTGTTCCACCAAATGCATACATTTTGTTGCGTTGTGCCGGATGTTATTCATTGTTAATGGAGCAATCTGAAAATAATAATGAAAATAAATATATATTATATTCCTAGAAGATGCAGTTGATGTATTTGGACTGTTTTGGTTTCAAATGCCGATGTAGCCTATAATGTTGTTGTGCACTCAATCAGAACTCTTATCAGTGTAATTTTCTTAACTCACAAATTGTTTATCGTTTAAAAACTGGACCAAGACAGCATACAAGCTGCTTGTTAAGATATTTGGGAAGCCATACCAAACAAGTATCATATTGTAGCCAAGTTGATGTTTGGTTGTTCAGTGTGTTTCATGTAAAAAGAAATTAGGGAATTTACATGTAATCACTATTCATATAGTAATTTAGCCTACAATATGCTAGCCTGCTAGACTTAAGATTTTTTTAAATAACCTGAACCGGTCATGAGGTTTGCATGTGAATGAATCACTTTATGAGATGCTGTTGTTTGCTACCTTCATACGTTGCACCACTTACATAATTCCAGCATCAATATAATGTATCACAGTGAAATGAATCAATTTGTTAAGAAAGTTTAATGATACTCTATACATGTAGCCTTGTGGCTTCTGTGCCATCTCTCGATATTCTGCCTTGGCATCATAGTGTTCTTTACTAACCATAGTGCAATTTTGAGATATCGACTTTCTGTTTTCAATTATATTTGAAGATTTTCTTGCAATCATGTTAAGCAACAGTGCAATTTATTTTTCTTAGTCCTTTTTAAAAGTTTTTCATGCAAATGTATTTCTGTATATTCCAGCTGCTATTCATGGTTCTGCAACAATATGTTTGTTTCATGCTTGCTGTCTTTTGCACTTGGGATTTTTTTAGGCAAAACTATTACATAGAGAAGGACAATTTCTTGAGAGAGAAGGCGATGCAGAAAGATGGGAAGTGTCTGTGAGAATGACAATAAGAGAATGTTAGAGTATTGAATAGATGACTCTAAGAGTGAATAGTGACAATGCAGTTATAAGGATCAGGCAGGTAGCCAAGGAAGATAGCAATGGAAATATGGTTTCCAGTCATGCAGCACAGCAGAGTTTTTAACACTTCCTTGACTGTGCTTTTTCTCTAATGTACTTTCTTGTATGTGTTCCAAATGGCACCCTATTATATATATATAATAGAGTGCCATTTGGGACATCACCCTCTCTTCGAGCTTCATGGGGAAGCCTACAGCAGGCAGACTGTTGCAAAAGACAGCCTCAGGCATATCAGCATTCCCTGAGTCCGCTGACTGCTACCAGGCTACTAGCGCTTGGCCAGACTCTGCATTTGTAGTCTGCTCACAATATCCCACTTCTCTTAATTCATTAACCACACTTACAGACAGATGCAGCCACAAAAACACACATAAGCATACACAACTCTGGATGCACATACCCTTAAGAAAGTACATGCAAGAACACACATTCATGCGCAAACTACTTCTCTCTGACCATATGTGAACAATTTCTTCATTAAGCTACTACATTTTTTTTATTATCCCATCAATTTTCAATGTGTGTTTTTTTGGGGGGGAGGGTTCAAATACTGCCTCAGCGATTGTACTGATATACAGTTAGGTTAAAACTTTTTTTTAATTTTGTCTGTTTACCAAACTATAGTCCAGTTATTGTAAAATAATGAATATGGACTCTCAGTCTCTCAGCTTTTGGGGGTATTCATATTCAAATTTGAGGAAGGGTTTAGCAATTACAGCTCGTTAATATGTAGCCCGCTCTTTTTCAAGGGACCAAAAGTAATTGGACAATTGATTCAAAAGCTGTTTCATGGGCAGGTGTGGGGAATTCCTTAATTATTTCTTCATCAATTCAGTAGGAAAAAGTTCTGGAGTTGATTCCAGTGTGGCATTCACATCAGCTTTTACTGTGAACCCACAACATGTGATTCAAGGAGCTCTCAATGCTAGTGAAATAGGCCATCCTTAGGCTGCCAAAACAAAAATCCATCAGAGAGATAGCAGGAACATTAGGAGTGGCCAACTCAACAGTTTGGTGCATTTTGAGAAAAAAGAACACACTGGTGAGCAACACAAAAGGCCAGAGAAGACAACAGTGGTGGATAATATTAGAATTCTTTCCATTGTAAAAAACCTTCACAACATTCAGGCAAGTGAAGAATACTCTCTAGGAGGTAGGCATATCATTATCCAAGTCTACCATAAAGAAGACTTCATCTGGGTTACAGACGATTCACCACAAAGTGCAAACCATTTGTAAGCCTTAAGAATTGAATGTCCAGATTGGACACGGTCAGCCCAATTTTGGAACAGCATTCTTTGGACAGATGAAACTAAGATCAACTGGTATCATACAGATGGGAAGCAAAAAGTATGGCGAATCCTTGGAACGGCTTATGATCCGAAGCATACCACATCGTTTGTAAACCACATGGAAGCATTGTGATGGCATGGCCATGCATGGCTTCCAATGGCACTTGGTCAATAGTGTTTATTGAAGATGTGATAGAAGACAGAAGTTGCCGGATTAATTCTGAAGTGTACTGTGTAGAGAGTAGGGCTGTCACTATCAGATTTTGAAAAGGTGTTAATTCAAACTGGTGTATATGTCCAGTTTACAGGTCCAGGCTTGTAGTTTAAGCAAATGCATCGTTTGTCCTTGAATAAGATATGGAAACACCAAGAGGAATTTTTGGAGAGACACCACGTCCTATTTTCCATGTGAATGGGCTACTAAAACAGCTCGTCTTTGCAGATCTGTCCCGGGGGGTTCTAGTGGGGCTAGCAAGTTGATTTCAACACCATAGATCCAGTCTCCTAGTTCAAGCACATACATTGTTTGTCTATAAGTGACATGATTAAGGTATCGAAAAACAGATGTTTTTTTTGAAAATACAACTTCATTTTTGCCTAGTGAATATGATATTATTATTAACATATCAAGATTTCTTTTTTTTTATCACCACTATCGTCAATACAGGTATATTGCGACACCCCTATTAGGGTTATATTGATGGACAGTGACCCAAAGCATATTGCAAAAGCAACCTTGGAGCTTTTTAAGGTAAAGAAGTGGAGTATTCTGCAATGGCCGTGTCATTGACCTGATCTCAACCCGATCGAGGATGCATTTCAGTGCTGAAGACAAAACTTAAGGCAGGAAGACCCACGAACCAACAACAATTGAAGACAGCTGCAGTAAAGGCCTGGCAAAGCATCACAAAGGACGAAACCCAGCGTTGGGTGATGTCCATGCGTTCCAGACTTCAAACAGTCATTGCCAGCAAAGGATTCCCTGGCAAAGTATTAAAAACTAACATTTTATTTATGTTTGCGTTAATATTTCTAATTTAATTTGAGGCCCTGATTTACAAGGATAGGGTATTAAAGTGGTCGCGGTTCCCAAACGTTTCATACAATATTTCAGTCTTTCCCCTTAAATTAAAGCTGAAAGTATACACTTCAATTCTACCTTTGTGGTTACATTTCAAACCTTTTGTGGTGGCGTACAGAGCCAAAATTATCGAAGTTGTGTCAGTGTCCAAATATATTTATATGTTCTGTATGTTCACAATGCGTCCATCTATGAGGCCTAGGCAATATGTTTCAGTGTGTTCCGTCACACTACTACTGTAAGCTTCCAGCCCTACCAGGGCTCAGCCCGCTGTATGCTGTAGTGTACTGACATTTACTCTTAGCATCTGGTTTATGTAGCTACCCTGATCCAAAACAGTATATTTGAAAGGGAATAGGGTACCATTTGGAATGTGATAGGTCTCTTTCCTGGGGAGTGAACAGGGTGGCCGTGTATTGACTGTGTGTGCGGGTTTGTTCGGGCGTTCCATTGTGCTTATATTATACTTTGTTTTTCTCTTTTTGCTCTCATCCTTCCAATCCTCCTCCGTCTCTCCAGCCAAACAACCCATTTTCCCTAATCCCCCTTCCTTGTTAGTTATTCCCTCTTTTAGTGTCTTATATACCATATGTGCCAGTGAGCTTGACTTTTTAGTCCGGCACTAGGGTTTATCAGTGTCCGCAAAACTTGCCCTGCATGGTTTCCCAACATGCCGATGGGAGGGTTAGGGACTGGGCCAAAGCAGGAAACATTTTGACAATCAGCAAGACATCATTATCAAGGACCACCACCGCTACACACACATTTTTCAGATCTCACTAGTTCTTCAATGCACGTTCCGATGTAACAGTTTGTTTCTTAGTGCACAAATCTCATTATCGTTCTCCTTCTGGCCAATTATGTGTAAAACAACTCTCACTTTCCTATTTCCATTTAAACCTTAAACATGACACGCATGGTAATATGCCCAATTAAGGCCATGTCACATTGATGATGTGAATATTGAAGAATGCGCTGCTGGAGAATGAATTTTAAGGGTATAGAAATAAATAGTGTCTGGTGATGTCTATGTGTTTGGAGACTTCTGGCAAACATTACTTGCAGAGATATGTGACCGAGCACTTTACTTGACTACTTTATTTGCCTTGGTATGAATCTGTTCAAATACGTTCGGTACCTTATAATGGGGTGACTATGCCGAACATTGCTGTAATTTGTAATTAACCTGATTAACCTGTCACTGTAATTTGAAATCCAGAGTGATTTAGAAACAAAGGCAAAATGAAAAATCTGGGCTGTCAATTAGTTTGGAGTTCACTATAGCTATACAGTACATGACTATTCTTGTGGTGATACTAATAATCCCCTTGTGTGTATTTGTTTGTGTTTGTAACCCTCTTCTCTAGTTGTGTCCATTACTCATGTGAGGCCATCGATTGCCAGGAGCCGCTAATCCGCAATGCAGAGCTCAAGTGCAGCAGTCAGGGCTTCTACAACGGAGCTCGCTGTACCATCACCTGCAACTCTGGCTATGTCCTGCAGATCCACAGAGACGATGACATCATCAAGACTCAGGTATACACACAACAGCAGACACACAAACACATACATTATGTACTCGCAACAGTAGCTTGGCTCTTTAAATCTACTGGGATGATGACATCATTGTACCAGGTAGCTTGCCACCACTGCACTGTCCAGTGTGGACGCCTTGCACCTTTCTTTCTCTTTTTATGCAGCCACCTACACATGGGTAGATGTGTGCACAAATGCCAACACACACACACACACACACACACACATACATTCGGACACATGCACACGCTATCCATGTTGAGTCTTTCTGTGCTGCTCCACTACCTGCAACAATGGCAATGCTTTTCTTCTCCGCTGGGACAATGACATCACTGTCTGCTGACTGCACCCCCCTACCTTCTTTCCTCCCTCTTCCCTTCCTCGCATCTCCCCTCTACTCCCTCCCTCCCCTCTCACATAGTGCAGTCATCCTCACAGAGCGCAGATATTCTACTAAACACAGCACACTTCGATGCAGATACCTCATGTCTTTCCAAAGCTTATAAGTCTGAGTATACTAATGAGTTTGTTTCTAGGACTTGATAAGAGCAATTACTCTGCAATTCATCTGGATGTTTAATATGAACTGTTACTTTGTGTTATGACGTGTAAAACACACAGTATGTTTTAGGACATTTCACATTACTGGGGTAAGAGTCTCGATTCCCACACACAAGGCAGTAAACAGATGGGAGTATTGACATTGTCTCACAAAACACCAGAACACAGAAGCATACAGGCACACACAATCCACCCCAAACAAACAAGTTAGTTCACAGCCACACAATAAACCCATTCACTCCCACACAGGTCTTGTAAAGACTTTGTCCCTCTCCCAGGCATAGTTAAGAGACCTGCAAGCAAATCAATGCTCCTTAAAACAGAGAGTATTCAGGTTTGAGATTATTGTAGTTAAGTAGATTTTACAAGAAAATAAATATTTTATCTCCATGCGATAAAAGAGGAAACATATGAGTTTAAGACAGAACACGAGTGAGAGAACAAAAGAAGTGAGTAAGAGGAAGAGAAAGAAATGTAGGGGTAAAGTGAGACGCCTGTATATAGGAGTGAAGGAAAGATGCTTACTCACACACACATTCCGACCTTCTGTTCACCACTTCGTGTGGTGAATACATGTGTTTGTTGTGAGTTTGATGTGTTTGACTTCATGTATTTTGCTTCCCTATTTGGAAGCATGTCAGCACTACATCCATATGGATATGCACTAATATCCATATGGTAAGGCTAATTTCAGTTGAATAACATGTTGGTGTATGAACAACCAGTTAGTGTTGCCTATTTGGGATGCAATCTGTTCAAGTCTGTTACACATGGAAACGTTACTGTGTCTGTGTGCGCGTCAACCACTTCATTACCCCCTGACTATTAGACTTTAACAGCGTTCCATTTGATTGACATATTATGTTGCTGAATCTGTCAATGGTAACTTGCTTAGGGATAAATGATCTTAGAGAGAGGGAGTGAGAGAGAGAGAGAGAGAGAGAGAGAGTATAGATAAAAATTGATACATAGTGATGTCTATAAGAGGTTGTGGGGAGAGTTTGGGGAAAAAACTCTTTGAGGTCGCTGAGAGAGAGAACTATAGCTGTCCAGTCTCCTTCCATTTGTTTATTACATTCTTGCTTCATCACTGTCACAGTCGTTCTGGAAATGATGCTGGACGATCTGCAAACAAATATAATTGTTTTAAAATGCAGACCTCTTGTGTCCCAGGTGCATATGCATCGATTACCTTAGTGTGGAAAGGGGCTACAAGGATTACTTAGGCATGCATCTTCCTTTGTCTTGTATATGAGACAAGGGAAGAGAGAGAGAGGAATCTGTGGACATCCTTTAGGTTTTCATGCGGAAATGTTGCAGGTCCTTAAACTGATTTTATCAACGGTGAATGTGGCAATTTGAATTCAGGGTGAGATTCATGTGTTTTATGAGGCTGACAATATGAGCGTGCTGAAGATGGCAAGACATAAGGCAAAGAGTGTTTTCTCACTGTAAAAACAAATACATGTGGATTTAAAGTAAATAGTACAGCAACCAGCTGCAGGAGGAAACACCCAATCCCAGCTGGTTGTTGGACACTTTTACATTAGAATAACCTCAATTCCATTTTGTTGTGCAAGCACACAATCCTCTTGTAAGTGGATGCCATACAGTTGTATGTTGAATCAACCTCTATTCTGGCTCAAAAGGTGATGTGTAATGCTTTTTGGAATCAAACCACAGATGCAGAGTCTGTAAGCAATTGGACAGTGACAAAAATGGTATGGTTTTTGCTCTGTACTCCAACACTTTGGATTTGAAATGACACATTTGCAATGTTGTTAGAGTACATACCATCAGCTTTAATTTGTCAGTATTTGCATCCATATTGGATGAAAAATGTAATAGTAGGGTTCCAAAAGTATTTGGATCAAATCTTCAAATTTGAGCTATGAGATCCATCAGTTTTTGGTAATATCAATATCCAGCCATATTCAATTCAAAATCGTCAGCAACACAATACGAATATTTGCCAGAGATAAGGGTTAATGGGATGTAAATTGTGTTGGATATTAAGTAACAGTCAAAAGTTTGGACAAACCTACCCATTCAAAAGTGTGTCCAAACCTTTGACTGTATATCAAACCCAAATTTAACAGAAAGACAGATAATAATTGTATTTATTCCCATGCAAGCCCACAAAATTGTTAAATTTTTCTGTCAGTGAATGTTAATGTTTAACATGCATTTTATGTTAATTTGAGTGGTCTAATACATTGTGTATGCTCTACAGTTGAGTTTTTTCATAAAATCACTCATTTAAATGTTGGACATGCGTTACCTGGCCTGTGAGCATATGTTTTGTAGTAAGTTAAAATATATATATTTATTGCCCCCCAGACCTGCAGAGCTTCTGAAAAAAAAAATCAGCCCCTCACACACAGAAAGTCACCATAATTGATTTCCATTGCGATGCAAATGAAATCTTTCCCATTCCTTTACAACAGTCCTAACCACCATGCCTAATTATAAAAAATATTCTGATTGCTTATCTCCACTGAAATAAATATAAATATACTACTTCCGTTTGAGCAAATTACTTAAAACATTTTGAATGTTCTTGAGTAGCCAAAATCCCTGACCGAAATTTAATTGGGTAAGCTTTTTACCTGCTCAAGACCAGGCTGAAGCGAACTTTGCCCTTGTCATAGCTAAAAGTGTTAAGTCTTGGTTTAATTTTTCTGTAGAAAATTGCAACGGTTGTTTGTAAATTTTGTGCCTTGCCGTCCACAATCAATCAGTAACATCCAAAGTTGTTACTCATACAGATGAGTAACATTTGTGCTTATAAAGATATCCAGCCAAAAAACAGGAAACATTGAAGTGGCTATGAAAATGGTCTGAACCCTGGAAGAAACCTAGAAGCTTGACTTTGAAACCTAGGAGCTTCCGGCTGTGAGGATTTAAGAAATCCTCAATCTGGGATGGGCAATTTGGATGGTGGTGGGGGCCACAGAATGTATGTACTGGTGATCAGGGGGGCCGCAGATTATCTTGGAACACACACACATGTCCATGTATTGTATGTAATTATTAACAAATGCATTAAAAGTACACTGGTGTGATGCTAGTAAATGTATATGTAGACCATTTTGAAATATTGATCAACGTGGTTCCAATCCTTTACAACAAATCTAAGGTCAAACACGATGTATATATTTTTGTCCGTTTTTCTGTGTATATATCCTTTTACTGTTTTCGCCAGGTGCTCATGCCTGCCCTCAATCATAGGACCTTCTGAATAGATGGGTGTTTAGTAAAGTGTTGATGGTAGTATAAGGATACACAAACAAAATTTTACTTGCAGTTTCCAGCTTAACAGAAAACATTTCTGTTAAATAAAACTAAAAACTGGCACACACTCTGTTCCTGGTTGGACCCAGCCCGTTCAGGCCACTGACAGTTAGAGCGCTTAATACATAACAACTAGGGAATTGTTGTCATTTAATTGATCAGATGTTATATTGTCAACGCCTTCAGTTGCACATTGTTACATAGGGAAGAAACAAAAACCCGCTCCTATGTAACCATGCTCAGCAAACATAACAATTTCCATCAAAATAAGCATGCGTGTAATCTCTATGGACTAATAATCCTGTGAATGTGTCCCTCACTATCAGACTTGGAAAAAATCTGATTCACTAGGTAGTCCCTGTAAATGGAGTGAAATCAATTCACTTTATTTTGAGACCATTTGACACCGTTTAATGGGAACGTGCAGTCATTTTTATGGGACTCCTTGGTGAAAAACACATATTATCATACACCGAACAAAATCAGATTGCTGTGATAGATATTGTTATATGGTCATAGCAATGTGCTTGCTATTTTGAATGGTAATAGTTTCATAAAGTTTCATTACTCAATATAATAGCACAAACAAACACATCTCATGCGTACTGTATTATTGGTTTCACACCTTAATTCATATTGCTAGTATAGCATTTTCTGCAATTTTTTTATGTAAACATATTCAGGATATTATGTTAAATATTTCATTTCTGTAAGGGTTGAGTGATGAATGTGTGTGTCTGTATGTACATACGATTGCTTGTGCTGGTGCATCTGCATGTGTGTGTATTTCTTTTCAGATTCTGTCTCAATTCAGCTGTTTTTCGGAATATTAGTGTTTGTTGAAGTAAAGGTGCCAACATTCTTCCCAGATGGTATTCCAACCCTCATTGCTGTGCTGGGAGGAAAACATGCCATGAATCCAGCCTCTCCATGTGGAGTTGGAAGAAAATGGGTTGTGTACTGGCTTTGGTAAAAAGAATCATCCTGCCAATTCTAAGTGTGTTTTCCATTAGGACGACTCTATGGTAGTTGGATATTAGCTCAGTTGACTGGATGATTTGACCGGACATGAATGATCAGCAGTTCCTTGTACCACTGATAAATCCCAGTCTGTTAAATCTTGGACATTTAGGAACTGCTTGGCTCTCATAATACAAGGGCTTGTTGAACAAGAGATACACATATTGTATTTGTAAAAAAAGACAATGCAATGTTTTAAAAAAACTGATAATTTCTCCAACTCTACGTTCCCATGGGGATTTTTTTGGGATGCACAAGAACTAACATTGTTTTGTTCAGATTTTTTCACAATGCACACTGGATCTTCAACACCTGACAATGATTAGTCGAAATGTATTGTACTTGTTGTGGATGAGTGTGGGTGGTTGTGAGTTTGTGCATATGTGTGTGTTGTCTCAATGAAATAGAACTCAAATATTTTTCTCCCGTTGCTCCAGTCTGACTCAACAGTGACCATCGCCTGTGCAAATGGAAAGTGGAATAAGCAGGTGTCATGTGAGCCAGTAGACTGTGGCCGTCCTGACAAGTACCATGTTCACCCAGCCCACTTTAACTTTCCGGAGGGAACTACGTATGGCAAGAGGAGTACCTTTCAATGCAAAGAACCTGCCCAGCTAGTAGGTGAGCTAGACAGTCTGAAGCACAAAAAACACACACACACACACACACACACACACACACAGAATTTGTTGACTGTTGAAGGTTTTGGGTGTAATGAATTTAGAACAACTAAATGCATTTACTTGACATTCTATTACATTTCCTTTGTTGTCTGGTAGAATCATGGGATATCTTTTATATCATTCTCATTGTTCCACTCTATGTTCATCCCACATACAAACCCTCTTACCCTTTCTCTTCTCTCTCTGTCTTCTCTTTCTTTCCATCATCTCATAACTCCTCATACACTTGCTTTCCTTCATTGCCCTCCTCTCCCACTAGGTTCTAACAACACTCTGACTTGTTTGGAGGACGGTTTGTGGTCGTTCCCCGAGGCGCTGTGCGAGTTGCGTTGTCCAGCCCCACCACACGTGCCCAACGCTGTTCTGCAGACCAAGAGGTGTAATGATACAGGCCTCAAAGTGGGCTCCCTCTGCAAGTACAAGTGCAAGCCAGGCTACCACGTAGCCAATAAGCCCAAAAGGTGATCAACCAACAATGTGATGTTGTGAAGTAATTGTGGCGTAAAAGGTTCAATTGGTAAAGTTCAATTCAAAATCCTGGTCTTAGTTCAATTGATTAGGTTTGAAATCTAATTAATATGATTAAATTAATCAGATCCAGTGATTATCTTCGCCTTTTCGTTCCACTTAACCTAAAAAAGGTTGTCTTGATCTTTGTGTGTGCCTAAACTTCTATCCTCTCGATATCTCAGGCGAGCCTTCAAGCGTCAGTGCACAGAGGACGGAAGCTGGCTAGAAGGGTCATGTGAGCCAGTGACCTGTGACCCGCCACCTGCCATCTTCCATGGCATGTACCAATGTACGGACGGCTTCCGCTTCGACAGCACATGCTGGATCAACTGCCCCGGTGCCAACCACACGGTGAGACCGCTGCACATCGCTCCATGCAAGCAGGTCCGTCTCTCTATACTCTCTTTTATCTGTCTGTGGATGTTTTGTCTGTATGTGTTGTTGTCCATACGTCCGTCCTTTCGTGTTACATGTTGGATGTGTTTTTGGTATCTACTGTTGTACTGGCAACAGTGTCTGAGCTCTAAGTGTTTGTCAATATTGGTTGTTCCTGAAAAATGCATATTCCGTTAGGGAACAATAGATATGGAGATCAACATAATGCACATTTTGGAAACAAGTACACATATGACCACACTTGCACACGCAAATACTATTTCTCAACCTCTCTAACCGAGAAAGTTTTGAAACATTTCAGTGTTCCAGATGTTATTAGAACAGTAGGAATAGAAGGTCAATCTACATGTGACGCAACAATGCATTTATTTAATAGCACTGTGGTCAGAAACACAGTTAAACCAGGTTTGTATTGATGCTGAATGAACTTCTCTGGAATTAATATCTAAACATTCCATAAACCAGCCTAAATTAGATGCCGGGCTGAAGTTTGTTCAAAATCTGTGTCAGGGATGCTTGAAAGTGTCAGTGATGCTTCAAAGTCTTTCTTGCTGGTAATTGTGGATTTTGCAGCAACCCATGCTCATCCATCTAAGGAACTATCCACACATTCTATGCAGTGCAATGCAAACTACTTTTTCCCTTACAGCAATCTCCAGACTTATCAAGGGCAAGTTCTATCTGACATACTGTGAAATGGGAAAAATCTGCTTTTGTCTAGCACAGCCAAAAATTGGCACAAAAATCTTCTAAGGGTAAAAAATGTATAACAATGGCATAGATTTTTTACTCTTATGCTAATACAGATGGCTGTCATTGTTGTTCAGTATTTTGTATATAAGTACAGGTACTGTACACGAGTAAGACATTGTTTTCCTGCATTGTCTTTGACCCGAGGATCTCTCTTGCGGTCCTTTGACACAAAATGTGTGTGCACGCACACGTGTGTGTGTGTGTGTGTGTGTGTAAATCATCCTCTCCTGGTATCCTGTCCTGCTATACAGTGGTCTGCAAAAGTTTGGGCAACCTTGTTAATGTCCATGATTTTCCTTCATAAATCGTTGGTTCTTAGGATAAAAAAAATCAGTTAAATATATCATATAGGAGACAAACACAGTGATATTTGAGAAGTGAAATGAAGTTTATACCATTTACAGGAAGTCTGCAATAATTGTTCGAACAAAATTAGGCATGTGCATAAATTTGGGCACTGTTGTCATTTTACTGATTTCAAAATCTTTAGAACCAATTATTGGAACTCAAAATTGGTTTGGGAAGCTCAGTGACCCTTGACCTACATACACAGGTGAACGCAACTATGAGAGAGTATTTAAGGGGGGGCAATTGTAAGTTTCCCTCCTCTGTGAATCTTCTCTGAAGAGTAGTGACATGGGAGTCTCAAAAGAACTGTCACATGAACTGAAAACAAGGATTGTTCACCATCATGAATTAGGGGAAGGATACCGAAAGCTGTCTAAGAGATATCAGTTGTCTGTTTCGACAGTTAGGAACATAG